>JAFFST010047737.1:127815-167545 GCA_022414735.1 Noturus placidus
TATATAAAGCCATCGAGTGCACTAAAAGGTCTCTAGCTAAAGACGAAATGCGAAGTGCGAAATGCGAACCCTTGTCTACAGATTGACGAGACGTGTCTCCAAAATCATATACGAGAAATTCATGCAAAACAACATTAAGAAGTTTAAACGCGGTTTATGGTAACGTTATAGCCTGTGATCGAGTTTATTAAGGCTGTGTGAGAGTTGTAGGCGTGAGAGAAATGCCTGAACATAGACAGCAGCCTGTCGCTACACAGTAACTAAAACATTTTGTCTGCAATACAGCTTTTACTTTGTTCTGCTCAGATTTGTATGGTTGATGAATAACGCACCAGAAGTGTGTTCAGCTGAGTAAGAGCGGTCACGCAGTCTATTGGGTAGTACACGTAAAGATTTTGTCGTTGAATCGGAACACTCAATGATTTACTCGGTATGTGCTGTCTAGCGGCTACATATATATAAACCTATTAATTTGAGGTTTGATCTGAGGCTAGTGGTGTTGGGGGGATTTGTGGTAAATTTGGCAACAGTAGGATTGCATTTCATTTTCATTAGAGCGTTGTGAAAGCTGGTTAAGCACTGAAGGCCATGGTGTGATCAAACAGATGATGACTCGGGTGTGTGTCGCTTCTGATGCCTGACAAGACGCGCACATGCACACACGCGCACACACACACACACACACGGTTGTACAGGATTCATTCTGTATCTGAACAGTACAGTGTCCTAGCAACAAGGCTGTCCAGGATTCCCTCTTTTAGTGTTCAGAGAGGCATTGAAATGCTTCGTTGTTGACGAGAAGCTGCAGGACAAAAATATATTGATCTTTATCCAATTTTAACCTGCAAAATTTGTGTTTTTTTTTTTTTTGGGATCGAATTTTCTTCTCAAAATGATCGAGACCACTACAATAGCATCATTTGCCCTAGCTTTGGGCTTGGAGTTTAGTTTAAGGCTTAATTACCTTGTTAAGCTCATTTCTTACATTAAAGATATTCGTTCTCACTTCAGCATTATAGACTCGGCCCACTTGCCCCGCTTCCTTTTCCCCATTAGACAGGCACTGCTTCGAGGCATTCAGGCAGAACATGTGATTTATCTGCAGTCTGAACAGTCAGCACCTTTACATCCATACGCTGTACGTCTTGTCCAGTCTGAAGTGAAGAGCGGTTCTCAGGTTCCACGTCTCCAGTTCTGGAGAGGAGACTCACTAGAGCGAGACACGACCCAGCCTGTAACAGGAGGCATGGAGAGCCATGAATTACAGAGGCACTGTTACTGCAGGTGGGGGTGAGCGAGCTCGTCACAGGTGTGGCGATACTCTAGCTCTTCTGGGTGAGCCGTCATGAGAAATTAATAACGCGTGGGTGGCTTTTCGGTGCTGTACATCACAAGAAAGCTGTATTGTCTTTTTTTCCTCGCCACGTTCTTCCAGAAGTTGTTGTATTATGAATGGATACAGGGAAATGCAAAAGTTTGTATACCCTTGGGAGATAAAAAAAAAAAAAGTGCAATTTAGTGTGTTTACGTATTTTCACAATTGTGAAATAGTGTTTGTGCAGATCTTGATAGTGGGGGGGGGGCATCACAAAGCTAGTTAGCTTTCTGAATGTTATCTAAATATCATTAATAACTCTAATGTTCCCCTGTTTTTCCTTATTACAGCGTCAAACCTCTTGTATTCTCTAGGAGAATAGGTGTGTCACATTAAAGTAGAGGTCTGAGTGAGGAATTTTATTTTTTGATTTATTGATTGATTTATTTATTTTTTAAAATTCCACTTCCGCCCAGTTCTGCAGGAATTCTGACCAATCCTGTCCGAAAACGTTGATCAGTCCCACTCACTCCTACAGCTATTATTTTTGTTTGCCCTACCCATGATAGTTTCTGACAAACATGGCTATTTCGGTTTCCTAAAATAGAGACAAATCTATACTTATTTAAACTGCTTGCTTCTGGCTGCATGGAAGCATAAAGTGCCTGCTTTGATGAGCTTTTTTTGGATCCCCTCCACATAATCCTGGCCCCAATGCACACCTCTGCGTTAGACTTCCTGTCTGCCTATCCAGGTCTGATGTAAGGCAGGGAGATTGTAAATACGGTGGTATGCCCCTGAACTCCTGAACTCAACACTTTATTTTATTGATTCAATTCATCCTTTTGACCACAGGCTACTTAGTTTTCCTGGCAGCTCTCCTTTGACCTTTTTTTAGCTTGTGTGCCAGTATGGCACTTTGTTGTTGTTGTTGTTGTTGTTGTTTTTACAGACGAGGGCGGGCATTTGTTCTTTAAACTGAGCATCCTTAGTTGTTTTGTCTCTAGCTTCCTGAGAGATAAGTGTAATAATACACAGAGACACCGCTGAGAGAGATGTTCAGTGCCTGTTATTACAACCATTTTGCTTTTGAGGTCATACGTTGCACATTCTAGCCATTCATACATTCAATGACCACTTTATTAGGAACACCTGCAGTACACAATGATCCAATCAGCCAATCACGTGGCAATCGTGTAATGCATAAAATCATGCAGATACAGGTCAGGAATTTCAGTTCATTTTGCATTATATCATCTATTCTGTATAACTCTTTTGCTCTCTGTACTAGTGTCAGTCTATATTCTACTTATGAGTGGTATGTGTTGGACAGAAAGGAGAAGATCCCCCAGTACACTTGATTATGCAGCAGTAATTAATCTCTAACTTGAGTCTCCTGGAGGTAAACGTCTCCGTGTGTTTATCCCCCAAGGTTTCCTCTCTGGGATTTTCAATTTTCAATTAAAAGCCGCGTTGCATTTTATATGCAGTGCGTTTATGCCTTTTTCCATTTGATATTAATTATTTATTGCGCAGAAAAGCTGTATCTGATGTTTATGAAGTTGCATTCATCTCTGCTACAAACTATGACACAAATTTCTTTGTCTGGTTATTATCATTTTTATCTCGACTCCAGTTTCGTGCAGCTTTTTCTTGATGTCCTTCAGCATGTTGTTGGATCAGCATGTTATTACACCTAATAATCCCTTGAGGCTTAAGTGTGAACGCACACAATAAAGCAGGTGTTGCTACCTCAGATGAGTTGATGATTTTAAGTAGGAGCACTTGCACAGCATTATTAAACCATAAATTGGTAAAGAAACCCTGTTATTAAGAATTAGCTCTAGATGTTTTTGAGCAAATTCTAAAGGACATCCAGAATGTCCTTAGTGTTGCTTTGGTACTCGTTAACTCGTTAATGAACAAATATGCAGAGGGTGGAAAAAAAAGAAACATGAAAAATGAAATTTCTTAACAACGCTATATATCTCTTTAACAAAGCGGTGTGAAAATGTCAGAACTTCAACACAATAACACCCTCGAAAAAGATTTTCTACAATATACAGTCTATTAAACCCCTCATTTGCATTCATAAATACGTCATAAAGGAAAAAAAGAGACATTTGGGTAATGCTTTAATGGATTCAGTAGTGTACAATGCTAAACTCTAAATGCTTTTAGTGTAATGAAGTCATGCTGCACATGGCAATCTTTTCTCTGTAGTCTACTTACTATGTTTGCCCTGGATTCAATTCAGTTTTTTTTGTTTAAACATAAAAAAAAAAATGTGCCAGTACAATCTGAATGCAAAATTCAGAATTTATATGCATTTAGTTAAATTAGTAGTTTTTACAGTTTTGTAGTCAAATTACATTCAATTGAAATTGTATTCATCCGCATGTGTGCGAGGGTTTTTATTCAATTTTATTTATAATGTATCGAGAATTCTAATTAAATATTGGTCACACAGTGCATTTCAAATTCAGATTAAAATGCTCCACAATACTACACCTGGTAACCGAGTACAGATTTGAAGGCACCTGAGTGGTGTAACAGAAAAAGAGTTTGCTCGTTCTAATCCCGACAATGTGTGTGCGGAGTTTGTATGTTCCCCCGTGCTTCGCGGGTTTCCTCCGGGTTCTCCAGTTTCCTCCACCAGTCCAAAGAAAGGAACATTCCTGGGCGTTTGTGAGCTTGTGTATGTGGAAGAGGGCAGATAGCTCTTTCCTCTGAGTGTGTTACGCTGCTCTGTCGATCCTGCAGTATGAACATCAGGTTGAAAAGATGTGGTTGGTTGGATTCACATGTCTGGGTGGAAGCTGTCGTGTGTGTGCCAATCAGCTCTAAGTGTATCTAATTGTATACAGTATATAGCCAGTCATTAGCTGTTAGCCAAATGTTACGTTAGCTCAAAAAACAGGCATTGAGAGATAACATTTCTATATACACTACTGTCAGTTTACACTCTGATACTAATACGTTTTTTTTCCCTGATCTTAAACATGATCTAAAACATTCCCACTTCTTCTTTATTAACTAATGATGATCAGTCTGCACCTTCTTGGCAACTTGTTTCAAATGTCGAGGAAAAATATAGGTTTTAATACCTATTTGTTTTTGTTTTTTTTTATGAGACATGTGCAATTCATTATCTTCATTACCAATTTTAGCATCAAGCTAGCAGTTGTCACCAGTTATTATCGCCATCCAAAACTGTACAGCCATTGTTCTAAATGTAAATTACCTTCAGTGCTTATTAAAAAGTCAGTGTTTTCATATTGTTAGCTACAGAGATTAAAACAAGTGTCCAACCGGTGGTCTGTCAAAATATTCTAAGATAGAAAGTCCAATCCTTATGCTACAGTAAATGTGGATGGAGGGGGTTAAATGCTACATAAACAGTGAAATCTTTCCTTCTTAAAACAAAATGGTCAGGCTTAAAAAAACAACTCCTCCCCCCCTCTCTTTCGTTCGCTCTCTTTCTTCTCTTTTTGCTAGCAAGTTAGGGGGCTGTGCATCATGCTGCCAAGAATCTCCCAGAATCCCCTTGGCCTGGTCTGTGGGCCCAGCTGGGGTCTGTGACAGATGTATTGGGTGTCTCAGAACAAGCGGTGGTTTTGTTGTGGGTTTGTACAGCTGTACCGGAGCAGATTGTAGACAAGCAGCAGAACAGATAGTGGAGGTCTTCCATCTATTCTAATATTTTTTTATGTCAATATGACAGGTTTTGTTTATTTTATATTTGTAAACACACTATTTTTTTTTGTTGTTGTTGTTTCATACTTTCACAGTAAGTTATAAGAGTTAAGAAGTCAATCTTCCAGCTGCTACTGTCCACTGTTATCTTTGAAGTTTTCAGATATGTTATGGATTTTCTAACAAGAAAGCGCTCGATCATTTTTAAGTACTTTATAAAAATAAAATCGCTTTGTTTCAATTGATTGCATTTCCCCCATTTTCCATTTCTTGTTTTTCTACAATGTTTCCTATATTAAATCTGACCATGCCATTAAATACTTTCCAGTAGTCCAATCAAAATCTGATTCCTGATTGAGGTTCAGTACTAAATAATTCTTTGTTCCTCCATTTAAAAAAATCCCATATAATATATAAAATGTCCTACTATTGTCCTACTACTAAATGTCCTACCCATGCTATTTTTTTTTTTTAATTTTACCTAATGAGTTGGAAAGGTTTGGCTTGAATTAAACTATATTAGAGTTTGTTTGTTTTAAGATTTTGGGGTTTTGCTGTTTGAGATTGGGATGCTGCAGTTCTACATGTTCATGATCATCACTACATTGTAAAGTTGTACACTCGAGCCTCATGTATTATATTAAGGAGTGGCAATGGCTTTTAGGAAATAATAGAAGGAGAGACAGAAACTGTGTATCATCTTTATCTGGGTTAAAGAAAGTGTCCTCTAGTCTCAAGCACTATGCTGCAGGAACAGGATTGAAGAACAGGAAGTGAAGATGCTGTGCTTTATCTGGGGCATGAGGCATTCTGGGTATTGGCGTATTAAAGGAATCCTGCTGCTCCTATCACACATTGGGCTGTTTTAAAGTGCTGAATCATTCCTCACAGAAACTTTATTATTTTTTTAAATGAACATTTTGGATATGGAAGTGCAATTCTACTTCCTGTGAGACTGGTATTCCATACAGTACCACGACGAACACACAGTTGTTGAGTTGGTGCTTGTTTCCTGGCAGAAAGATCACATTTAAAACAATGGGCATCAGTATTACATAATCTGTTATTTGCTTCATGCCCTGTTTAGACTTTGTTTCTCTAGAATGCAATAAAATGTTGATGAAGAAGATTATCAGCAATACGATAACTTCGACATTTTTCAAGATAAAAGAAAAATGCTCTTGTGTGCACAGTGGACCATGAGGGGAAAGACGGAATGTCCAAAGTTCGGTAAATCTGTATATAGTATAATATAAATACGCCATGTTATCCCAAAACACACCACGTTGTCTCGTTCTGGTGAAGTGATGTAAGGCCGTTCTCTGTTTCAGGTGAATTTTGTGGCGTGTCAGCTGTGTGCACTCCTCTCTGCCTTCTGCTTCCGCCTATACCTGCACCCCAGTAAGACGAGTCCGTTTCTGAGGCATGTGGTGGCGACGCTGCTCGGCTTCTACTTTGCCCTCTTCTGCTTCGGCTGGTGAGCCAGTTGGGATGTGGGGATTTCTCTTCACCATTTCTATTCTCTGTGAAAGCAGTATAGATCAACAAAAGTTGAAGAGTAATGGTACTTGTTAGGTATATGGGGGAAAAAAAAAGTTGCATTTGCAGAATATCTGATTCAAAAGGCCCAAAATAATAACTCCTTTATTGGCTGTATAGTTGTGCTGTATATAGTTCATGATTATTTAGATCAAAACACCTAGAAATACAGTGATTATTTAAAGCATCATGAATTGTAAAGTCTGCATGAGATATATGAGATGTGAGAGCTAGACTTGTGGTGGTAGAGAAAGAACTTTTTAAGGTTTTGTAAAAGTGACCACACCCCTTCTGAAAACATACTAAACCATGCCATGTGATTTACTGGCATCTAATCCAGGGTGTATTTCTGCCTCACACCCAGTGTTCTCAGGATAGGCTCCAGATCCTCCATGGTCCTGACCTGCATGAAACCGTTACCGAAGATGAATGAGCGAATTCGACATATTTGGATTAGTGATTTGTGAAGCCCTCTATTGCTTTTCTCTAATGAAATTATTGAAAAGGGATACAAGTATGAATTTGTTTTAATGGCACATAGCATGAGTCATCACTTCTAGATGAATGTGTAGAGCTTTGGATCACTTTTACTGATGGCTGTGGAACGCCTGTGGTATGAAGTGCTTCTGCAAAAGCCAAGTGTTATTCACAGAGCAAAGAAACACCGTGCATGCAGCGCTCAATAAATACGGAGCAGGACAATATCGAGGTTGGAACATCCAGTGGAAATATTAGTCTTGAAAAGACATTAGATTTAATAGCATAAACCAGCTAATAAGGAATGAGTGAATTGTCAGACGTGGAGCAGACTGTAATTGTTGGTGAGTACAGTGTGAACAGACACTGTATATATTTATATAACAGACTCTGTCTGTATATATTTGTGTATGTCTAACTATAGTCGAGCCTGTTTAATATGGAAGGCCAGAAAGGAAACGGAAAAAATGCATAAAATTGACTTCAGAATGTAAAAATTTAAAAAATAATTTGATACATTATGGGTCTACCTTATACAGTGTAAATAATGTTTCCTTTTAAATCCTATCTAGTGCATAGCTCAAAAAAGTGTTTTAGTCGAATAACCAAATGAACTAGCTTTACAAGTAGATCATTTGCATGCTAGTTTGATCGCTAACATAGTAAAAAAGTCAAAATATTGCGGAAAATTACACAAAAGTCTGCCAAAAATAAAGAAAAATATATGATTATGTATAATGGTATCGCTGAAGACTTCCGGACAAGCAGGACATACCCACCTTCTGATGTACAGCAGCACTGAGACACTTTTCTCCAGTCAGTATTGACGTGTTGAATATTAACGAGGCTCATTCAAGCTGAAATAATGATGGACTTGAGCAGGGTCACTTTGCCTGGTTTCTTGATTTATTCAGAGGTGGAAGCAGAGAAAGAAACAGATGAATGGATGCACCGCAAAAAAAACCCCAAACAAGTCATCTTAGCAAGTGAAAATTTGATTATAGTCAAAATTATATCGTATTTCGTATTATAAGATTACAATCAACCAAATATAAGATCATTAAACGTATTTCTGAACATTACTACTACATTTTACTACAAGCTAGTAGTTTTCTTATTCCTTTGGATGATCATTTTGCATCGTTCTAGATATAAATGCTTAAAATGAACAAATGTATCTGCCGGTAGAACGAGACTATTTCCAGCTTGAAATAGGTTTAATTATCTTTTGTTTGGTTTACCGTGATCTTATAATATGAAATACGAGTGAAATGTGACTATATTCAAGGTATTTCCACTTGCTAAGATGTCTTTTTTTTTCAGTGTGGATGGAAGGGGAGAGAGGAAGAGTTGGAGAAAAGGCCTCCAACAAGGGCTCATGGAACAGATACACTACCCTTTGCTAATATTGGCACCCCTTGGTAAATATGAGCAAAGAAGGCGGTGAAAAATTGTCTTTATTGTTTAGCCTTTTGATCTTTATGTTAAAATATTCACAAAAATACTCTTCTGTCAAGGATATCAAACAACTGCAAACACAACACAGGTTTATTTATATATATACTCCATACAGAACCACCACAGGTTTTCTATGGGGTTCAGGTCAGGGGTCTGGGATGTGGCGATGGCAGGACCTTGAAACTTTTTGTTTTGGATCATTGTCCTGCTGGAAGATCCAACCACGGTCCATTTGAATCTTTCTGGCAGAGGCAGTCAGGTTTTCATTTAATATCTGTTGATACTTGATAGAGTCCATGATGCCATGTATCTTGGTCCAGGTTTTCTGGTATAATTAATTATTGCCCTGATGGTGGAATGTTCAAAGCTTCTGCTATTTTCTTAAAGACACTTCCCATTTTGTGAAGCTCAACAACCTTTTGCCGCACATCACAGCTATATTCCTCGGTCTTACCCATCGTTATGAATAACTAAGGGAATTTGGCGTGTGTTTTACTTCATATTTATACCCCTGTGAAACAGGAAGTCATGGCTGAACAATTTCCTGTTCCTAGTCACCCAGGTGTACTAAAATAATGTAAAATATCAATGGGAATATACTTCAAATATATTTTTCTCATATGAATTCACTGGGGAATTCATCACCTATATTTAACAAGGATGTTTTTTTTTTTTTTTTATATAAGCCTGTGTTGTGTTTACAATTGTTTGATATCCATAAGAGCAGAGTATTTTTTTTTAAACAATAAGGACAATTTTTCACGATTTTCTTTGTTCATATTTACTAAGGGTGCCAATGTTGGTGGAGGGCAACATATCCTGAACTGTTGATTGGGTGTCTGTCTTGCATTGAAAACAGCACATTTCAATCTTCATGTGGGTTTTGGTAAAAATCGAGAGAGAGAGAGAGAGAGAGAGAGAGAGAAATCGAGAGAGAAAGAAAGAGAGAGAGAGAAATCGAGAGAGAAAGAAAGAGAAAGCGATAGAGAGAGAGAGAGAGAGAGAAAGAAAGAGAGAGAGAGAGAGAGAAATCGAGAGAGAAAGAAAGAGAGAGAGAGAGAGAAATCGAGAGAGAAAGAAAGAGAAAGCGATAGAGAGAGAGAGAGAGAGAGAGAGAGAGAAATTGACTGCTATTAAGGTGCCAGCAGCTGTTTGTGCACATCTGTGTTTATATTTTTACATCTGTCTGTGTGTGATATGCAGTAGCTTTTTTTTTTCTTTCTCTGTGGCAGGTATGCCCTCCATTTTCTGGTGCAGAGTGGCATCACATACGGCATCATGATCTTGGCAGGAGTCGAACACATGCACAAGTGAGTCAGTGAGTTTATCTGCACCGTGCAGTATCACAGCTGAGACACAGCAAAAACTCCTCTGCTTTCTGGTTTCCTCGCCTTCTTTATTAACTTTACCCGACGTCAGTCAAACAAAGAAGTTAAAAAAGAAGCTTTTATCTCTGGTGGATCGAAGTAATGCTTTGTACATACTCAGACTGGGGCTATATAACGTCTGTCTGTTGGTCTGTCAGGCATGGTGTGTGCAGATAGTGTGATAATGATCACTGCAACAGTTTTGTTGACTTGTTTTAGTGTTGAATAGAGGCCCTGGAACAGGTTTTTACTCTGAAAAGAGAATCCAAAAATGTTTCCAAAGTAAATTTTCATACAAGGTGGAATTCTTGCTGAGGCTAAAAGGTACAATATCACCAAAAATAAGCAACTTTTTGAGAAATAAGGCCTAGCTCTTCCCTGCTTAGCACAATGATGTCATTTGTTTCTACATTCAGAACCAAAAATGTTCATCCCTCATTAGAAGGATATTACAGAGGAATTTCTGAAAATGTTGATAATTGTTGCACTTATGTTTGATTGAAAAAACCTTTTATTCTTTTCTTCAGGGTTAAACCAATGAAGGATTTAATGTAGGATTTAAGGATTTTATTTTCAGTTGTTTTAATGCCCTTCTTTTTTTTACTTGTTCTGACATGAGTCTTCACTATTCAATATTTACTCCTCTGTTACTGTACTTGTATTTCCTCTTTACTATGGAGTTTTTATAGAATATTGGTAGGGAGCATTGTGCAACACGACTAACATCAACGAAGGCACTGACGCTTCTATTCATTTTTTCCCTCATTATAATAAACCAAATAATCACCACCTGGATTTACCAATGTTCATTCTACTCATGAGTAAAATTAACCCTTGAGCGTCAATTAAAAAAAGTTACACATAGGTCCATAGAGGCCCAATTTCAGGGCGGCTGTGGCTCAGTCGGTAGAGCGGGTTGTCCACTAATCTGCTAATCGTAGGGTTGGCGGTTCGAATCCCGGCCCGGGTGATCCCATGCCGAAGTGTCCTTGGGCAAGACACTGAACCCTAAGTTCCCCTCGATGGCAAGCTAGCACCTTGCATGCAGCTCTGCTACCATTGGTGTGTGAGTGTCTCTCATTAGTAAGTCGCTTTGGATAAAAGCGTCTGCTAAATGAATAAATGTAATGTAAATGTATACATAAATGTCCATGTCCAAATAATGTCATAGAAATGTTATATATTAATATTAGAGACGCACCGATTCAAATAAGCGATTATTCAGAGTGATATCGGTCGATTCCGATACCGATAGTTCGGCCTTTTATGCTTTCTTTTAAATTAATAATAATTAATTCCACAATTCTGAAGGAAATGCAAATAAAAACTTTATTCTCTTAATTTCAACAAGTTATTTCACAGTAACTGGTTTCATAAACACAAAACACACGACTCTAATTAACATTAACACATGAACTCCATTATGAAGATTAAAGTAAGATTATTAACTTATTGAATGTTATTAATTCATATTAACATTGACTGAATTGTAAAAAAAAAAACAAACAAAAAAATCCTTCTGTTAGTCTTACATTTACTCTCCACAAACACTAGCATTCCTCCTTCATCACTGAACGACAAACTGGTCATATATAATATCAATGTTTTTAGATATTAGCATTAACTGGATATGAAATATACGATACTACAAATATATTTTTTCTGTGCAATATATATTTTTTGTCAACTCAACCTCAATTAAATTTTTCAACGGTGTACCGGCGCTTTAATTCAGAGTGAGCAGCGTGGGAAAAAATAATAAATTCGACTCGACACTGAAACATCATCCGGTGTAAATATTGATCAGTGCAGAGATTACAGAGATTACACACTGCAGTTTTGTCGTTATTCCACACAAGAGACATCATCTTCACACACAGCACGCAATCGATGTGTTTTCCTACCCTTTTTTGATTGACAGGGTATAATCGTCCTGGATGTTTCTAAACTATCGGCCCATAGCGGAAAAAATAGCCTTTATCTTTTATATATAGGTGCATCTCTAATTAACATTCTTTTTTTTTTTTTTACCAGCACCAGCTCTGATCATAATTACCAAACATTCATTCGTTTTCAGAATTGTAACCCTTTCAACGCCGGTTTCTTTACATAATGCAAAAATTTTCAAAGCACAGTAACCTTCTCTGACTCCTATACAGTGGTGTGAAAAAGTGTTTGCCCCCTTCCTCATTTCCTGTTCCTTTGCATGTTTGTCACACTTAAGTGTTTCGGAACATCAAACCAATTTAAACAATAGTCAAGGACAACACAAGTAAACACAAAATGCAATTTGTAAATCAAGGTGTTTATTATTAAAGGTGAAAAAAATCCAAACCATCATGGCCCTGTGTGAAAAAGTGATTGCCCCCCTTACTATAACTGTGGTTGTCCACACCTGAGTTCAATTTCTCTAGCCACACCCAGGCCTGATTATTGCCACACCTGTTCACAATCAAGGCATCACTTAAATAGGAGCTGCTTGACACAGTAAGGTCCACCAAAAGATCCTTAAAAGCTACACATCATGCCGAGACCCAAAGAAATTCAGGAACAATTGAGAAGGAAAGTAATTGAGATCTATCAGTCTGGAAAGGGTTATAAAGCCATTTCCAAAGCTTTGGGAATCCAGCGAACCACAGTGAGAGCCATTATCCACAAATGGCGAAGACATGGAACAGTGGTGAACCTTCCCAGGAGTGGCCGGCCGCCCAAAATTACCCCAAGAGCGCAGCGACGACTCATCCAAGAGGTCACAAAAGACCCCACAACAACGTCCAAAGAACTGCAGGCCTCACTTGCCTCAGTTAAGGTCAGCGTTCATGCCTCCACCATCAGGAAAAGACTGGGCAAAAATGGCCTGCATGGCAGAGTTCCAAGGAGAAAACCACTGCTGAGCAAAAAGAACATCAAAGCTCGTCTCAATTTCTCCACAACACATCTTGATGATCCCCAAGACTTTTGGGACAACATTCTGTGGACCGATGAGACAAAAGTGGAACTCTTTGGAAGGTGTGTGTCCAAGTATATCTGGCGTAGAAGGAACACTGCATTTCATAAAAAGAACATTATACCTACAGTAAAATATGGTGGTGGTAGTGTGATGGTCTGGGGCTGTTTTGCTGCTTCAGGACCTGGAAGACTTGCCGTGATAAAAGGAACTGTCTACCAAGAGATCCTGAAGGAGAATGTCCGACCATCTGTTTGTGTACTCAAGCTGAAACGAACTTGGGTTCTGCAGCAGGACAATGATCCTAAACACACCAGCAAGTCCACCACCGAATGGCTGAAGAAAAACAAAATGAAGACTTTGGAGTGGCCTAGCCAAAGTCCTGACCTGAATCCTATTGAGATGTTGTGGTATGACCTTAAAAAGGCCGTTCACGCTCGAAAACCCTCTAATGTAACTGAATTAGGGCAATTCTGCAAAAATGAGTGGGCCAAAATTCCTCCAGGACGCTGTAAAAGCCTCATTGCACGTTATCGCAAACGCTTGGTTGCAGTTGTTGCTGCTAAGGGTGGCCCAACCAGTTATTAGGTTTAGGGGGGCAATCACTTTTTCACACAGGGCCATGATGGTTTGGATTTTTTTTCACCTTTAATAATAAACACCTTCATTTACAAATTGCATTTTGTGTTTACTTGTGTTGTCCTTGACTATTGTTTAAATTGGTTTGATGTTCCGAAACACTTAAGTGTGACAAACATGCAAAGGAACAGGAAATGAGGAAGGGGGCAAACACTTTTTCACACCACTGTACATGGTGTAGAGGTTTCTGGGTTCCAGTATAATATCATTTCTTTCTTTCAAACTGATCACACACATCAAATTTTCAGTACACGCACACACACAAACCACATCTCTGATATCCACACACACACACACACACACACACACACACACAATTATAACTGCATCATTTATTCAGTCGGTCTGCAGAGCTGTATAATACAGCAGGATCCGAAAAAAAGAAAAGACATGTCAGGCTACACTTGAGAAAATACTACACATTTCAGAACATTTTAAAAATGTTTTGAAACCTTTTCAACAAAATAAAAGCCTATTAACACAGAACGCATGATTTTATGCTTAAACGTCACGGGGATTAAGTATTGCATTTTGAACGGGTTTTAATGGGGACGTTTTTGTCCTTAAGGTCCTGAATGTAACGGTTTTGTATACCTAGTTTAAAATAGATCTATGAAAGCAAATGAGGGTGAAATATTAAAATTCCAATAAAAAAAAATACACACCTTTTGCAAAAAATTATGCTGTTTGACAAAATGATAAAAAAAAATTGAAAAATTGAAAAAGACAAAAATGTCCATAAAGACACACAATGGTTAAGTCTATAAAGAATGATAAAGACCATCACTGTAATTAACCTGTTTACATATTGAAACTTTCTGTAAGATGTTATTTAGGGAAGAAGTCTGTCAGTAAGGTTCCTCTGTAATATATTGTACATTGAACTATTAACTTGAAGAAAGAGAAAACGAGGGCGGTTGTTGAAGGATTAACTCTTTACCGCTGCTATAATGTCATTAATAATGTAATTAATGTCATTATAAAAGGGCGGCTGTGGCTCAGTCGGTAGAGCGGGTTGTCCATTAATCCACTAATCGTAGGGTTGGTGGTTCGAATCCCGGCCCGGGTGATCCCATGCCGAAGTGTCCTTGGGCAAGACACTGAACCCTAAGTTGCCCCCGATGGCAAGCTAGCACCTTGCATGCAGCTCTGCTACCATTGGTGTGTGAATGTGCACTTGTAAGTTGCTTTGGATAAAAGCGTCTGCTAAATGAATAAATGTAAATGTAATTAATAACAGGAAGCTGTTTAGCAGACATTTCCACAACAAATGGTTAAAAAAAACATTTCATTCATTAAAAATTGCAGTTGTTGACAAATTGCTGTGAGATCAGTGGAATAAAACCCTTTCTGATGTGCTGTTATTGGAAAAGAATCATCTTTGGGGTGGTAACAGCTGTGCTTTGCAGCGTTGTTGATTATTTTCCTCTAACCACATGTCCCATTTGTGTTTTACTTTATTCAGAAGAGGTGAGGCATCCAAGGTCACAAATATTTTTACACGCTCCAACTATTGAATGGAAAATACTGACCACAGACCTATTTTATTTCATACATTCCTACCCATGATGCTCAGTGTTCTCAGCTGCAGTCCTATGGGACCTGTCCTGCATGCGTCACCAGCAGTGTCTTACCTTAAATGTGAGCAAAAAACAAGCTGTGAGGAAGTAGGAGTCGGTTTCTCTATAAGATGTCGTGTTTCACCTCTCCCCAAATGAAGTGAGAATAATTGAATACATAACAAAAATCGGTGTACTTTATGTGTCATGATGAAGAGTTGCTATTTCGCTAAACCCTACAATATTTGCAGTATTATGTAATAGGTACATAAGCAAACACAGTGCTTGGGGTTTGGGAGCTGCTGCTCAGTTTGGGTGATTCCATATTAAGCCTTAAACAGGCCAAAATGCATTGTGGGGTGTTATGTACAGGAATGTGTGAGGAGATTGTATCCAGCTGTTCTCGGTTTGGAAGGAAAGCTGGTGTCTTGGCAACACCACAGTGTCAGTTAGTACACTTTCAAAAATAGGCAACCTGCAGACACACATTGTCATCCCACTGAGATTCAGTGATAATGAGACACCTACAGTACCAACAGTAAGAGCTGTGTATGTGTGTGTGTGGTTTTTTTTTTTTTTTGGGGGGGGTGTATTAAATTTCCAAGGTGTGTAGAGGAGCGATTATGCAATTTATCTTTAGCGAAAACAATGACCTGTCAGCACACACACATTACACACACTTCGATTGGTGTTTTATAGCAGGCACCAGCATTCCTAAGCTACTTGGCGATTGTGCTTTAATTCTCACACCGCATTAATCCACGATGAAAGTCTTCATCTGTTTGGAAGATAACGACGTTAAAACTGCTTGTAAAAGTGGAGCAGCACTGATGTAGATGCGGACACGTGTAAAACACCGTCATGAAAAGCAGTGCTAATTGCTACAGATGTGCTACCAAGTAATATCGTGTGAGACTTTTAGTGTTTCATCTTTGCTTCATATGAGTATAGCAATTAATGAATGGGTTTTAAAGGAATACTCCTGCTTATTTCCTTCAGTCTAATCTCTGTATACTCTGTAGCATGTGTGTGATTTACCATAGACAATAATAATAATATTATTATTATTAATAATAATAATAATAATAATAATAATAATAATAATAATAATGATAATAATAATAATAATACTATGTGCTGAGTATAGAACTGGATACCTCTTCACTCGAAACTGTGTAAGTTGTTGAAGCTCATCAATAAATGTTCACAATAAGCACCTACATAGGAAGCATGATCCACCAGAGTTGCCAGGTGTGCAGTTTTCCTTCAAAATCTAATATTTATGGCCTGTTTTATTTATGCTTTTAATACTGTTTACCCTTTGGCCTGCTTTTGTAACAGATCATAGCACACAGCATGAGTCACAAACATGTACATCAGTTTCACATCTAACACAAATTGAACAAGTCAGTGATGAGTTTCTTGAACATTTTGACGTAAATGTATTCTGTAGACAGCATCTTCTTTTAATTAGTGTTTATATTAATAGTAGGTGGTTCCAGGCTCAGTTTCCATGATGAACTACAGACATAGTAAATGGACCATTAATGTCAGACGCATTGCTTTGTTTCAGATATTGTTTGGTGTTTGCCCTGGCGTATCTCGGCTTCTGTCAGATCACACGAGTGTATGTCTTCGACTATGGCATGTATTCAGCTGACTTCACAGGGTAAGGATTGTGTGTGTGTGTGTGTGTGTGTGTGTGTGTGTGTGTGTGTGTGTGTGTGAGTGAGAGAGAATATATTAGAGATTGTTTTGAACTCTTGCACGTTTTTTTTTATCTTCATGCTTCCTTTCTGTCTTTCCATGGTTCCAGGCCAATGATGGTCATCACACAGAAGATCACCAGTATGGCCTTTGAGATTCATGATGGTGAGCTTCATATCAGTTCAAATGTCAGAAGAAGTGTGTATGTGTTCATTCGCGATCAGATGTGACTGACTTAAAACATTCCTTTTATGTATAATTTGATGTTTATATTCCTTTCAGATTAATTTATTTCATTCTCTTATTAATGCAGAATGCATTGCTAATATAGCTGCATTCATTCTCTTCAGTTGCATGCACATTCTCTTCAGCACACACAGCAAAAAAAAAAAATGTAGGTGCTGTGCTTTATTTGAAAAATGCAGGTGTTCACCGAGCATCCGCTGCCAAAAGCCTGGTGAAGCTAATTAAAGCGCAGGGAGATGAATGATGGAGGAGGGCTGAAATTACCACAGCAGGACCTTCTGTCCTCTTCTCTTCTGCACAGAATGAGCAATGACCTGCGTCACGTTGGTCCCATACTATACATCTTTATCTGACTTATATTAATAATTGATAGTGACTTCCATCCTTCACATTCCTTCCTGCCTCTGTTAGAGTAGCTGTGGTGACTTAAACACCATCAAGCTAAATCCACCACTATCTCTGTTAAACTATGTATGTGTGGTTAGTGAGTTGTTTTTTTAAGGAAAAGGGTCAGAGTTGAATCTCAGTGTTCTGACTGCAGGGGTAGCTCATTTCCGGGTTTCCAGACCAGAACACATTTATAAAAAGAAAACGACAAACTGCACCTTTGAGTACTATTTAGTACACATCAAATCCGATAATTTGACATCTCCACTTTAAGAAAACATAAACATATTTAACCAAGACAGCATGGAAATGTTTTTTTTTATTGAGGCTGGTTTCTAATTGTGCCTTGGCGTCTGCTCTCAAAGACCTTGTTGTATGTTTAACAAATGCATTGCTTTAACCTGTCAGTGATTTTAAAATATGTCTAAAACATTAAAGCTAGCTTTAAAAAAGCAAAACAAAAAAACTGACACGGTGAAAGTCAGTATAATCACCCACAGGGCCGCCCATACAGGGCCACGGCGGGACTCGAACCCTCGACCCTGGAGGTGTGAGGCGAACGTGCTAATCATTACGCCACCGTGCGCCTGTATTAGAAAAATTAGGCTGATTATCAGCATATTATGCTCACCGATGTGAGCATGGACAGAGATCAGTTGAGCGAAGAGATACCGATGAGGCTCGGGTTTAAATGGCACGCGTGACCTTTACCTCAAGCGATTAAACTGAGGTGGATGATGCTGATAATTAGTGATCGCTTTAATCGATTTCCACATGTTAGAATTCTCTCAAATCTGTCAGAAATTGTGTTTTTCCATAAGTATGTTAAGTTATATGTGTGGAATCTTTAAATGCAGTTTTCTCAGATTTCACTTTTGAGATTGAACAGATTGTAAAATGCCAAATTTTTCAAATATAGGTGCTTGGTGGCTAGTGGTTAGCCTCACACGTCTAGGGTCGGGGGGTTCGATTCCCACCATGGCCCTGTGTGGGCAGAGTTTGCATGTTCTCCACGTGCTGCGGGGGTTTCCTCCGGGTACTCCGGTTTCCTCCCCAGTCAAAAGACATGCATGGTAGACTGATTGTCGTATCTGTAGTGTATGAATGGGTGTGTGAGTGTGTCCTGTGATGGATTGGCACCCTGTCCAGGGTGTACCCTGCCTCGTGCCCCATGCTCCCTAGGATAGGCTGCAGGTTCCTCCTCCAGGGTCTGGTTGAGATGTATGCAAAGGAACAAGATGTTTCTGTAGTTTCCATAACTATCTACAATACTAGTAGGCCTAAATGTGAAAATCTGACCATGCGAATGATTTTCCTAGGCTGCCATTCACTTATGAATACACTTGTGAAAATAAGTGATGTGAGCATAACCAAGTCCAGAAACGAGCAGCTTCTATCAGAGTACTTCTAACTGAGGAATTAGAACAAGTTCCTTCCCAGTTCAGGCTCCTCTCTGTCTTTTATCTCGAGCCAGACATTCGCTGTAATGTGAGCTGATTAGTCGTCTAATCTTATCAACAATATAACGGCAGCAATAACGTGAGGATTTTGTTCGAACCACATCCTCCACATCTCCAGTCTTGTGAAACAATCTATCAAGGTTCACCTCACGCTAAAACTACGAGGGAGTGAATTTACATCTTACTGCCTCCGTCTCTAATTAGTCTCATTCGTCAGCCTCTGTGCTGGGTGTTCAATAAAAGCCAATTCTTGCTGCTTGTTTCACTGCAGTCCAATCTCAGTGATAACAAGAGACTTCCTATAAACTTCAGAAGAGATGTCCACAACATCAGGCGTTGGATTTATAAGGGTTTTTTTTTATTACTGTTTATGACTTCTATTATCCTTCATTATCTATAACAATGGGTTCTTACCCTTTCATTCTCAGTCCCCATTAACATGGGATTACATCTTTCTCTTCTAATCTGTATTAAACCTTTTGTTACTTATAGCTCGTCAAATTAAACGTAGTGAATTGTTGTTGCTTCTGCTTGTTGAGTGACCGTACCAAACCTTAGTACAGTATATGTGCTGAATTTGGTTGCCCATTTTGTCCAGGTATACTATTTGGTCAACAACACCTCATGTGCTTTTTGAACATCCCATTCCAGGTTTAGCCCACCATTGCTGTTAGAATAACCACCGATCATCTGGGAAGGTTCTCCACTAGATTTTGGAGTGTGGCTGTGGGGATTTGTGTTTATTCAGCCACAAGGGCATTAGAGAGGTCCGGCGAGGAAGCCCGGCATGTATTCAGTGTTCCGGTTCATCCTAAAGGTGTTCAGTAGGGTTGAGGTCAGGGCTCGGTTCATCAACACCAACTTCGGCCAACCATGTCTTCATGGTCTCGGCTTTGTGCACAGGGACATTGTCATGCTGGAACATGTTTAGTTCTCAGTACTCAGACATTTTATAATTTTTTTTTATTTGTAAATAAGCATGCCTATTATTAAGCATGCCTACGGTGGCTTAGCGGTTACCATGTTCACCTCACACTGCCAGGGTTGGGGGTTCGATTGCCGCTCCTGTGTGTGTGTGTGTGTGTGTGTGTGTGTGTGTGGGCGGAGTTTGCATGTTCTCCCCGTGCTGCGGGGGTTTCCTCCGGGTATTCCGGTTTGCTCCCCCAGTACAAATACATTTATGGATTGGCGTGTCGAAAGTGTCCTTAGTATATGAATGGGTCTGTGAGTGTGTATGTGATTGTGCCTGTCCAGGGTGTACCCCACCTTATTCTCCATGCCTCCGGGGATAGGATCCAAGTTCCCAGTGACCCTGAACTGATAAGCGGTATAGAAGATGGATGGATGGATGGATGGATGGATGGATGCATGCATGCCTATTACTAGTTATCATATATAGCTACTTCCTCCATTCAAAAGTAAGGAAAACTTACACAGCTATCTGTCCTGGGTTGGAATGTGTTACTGTGATGTGATGTTGCGGTACAACCTTCTATTTCCAGCAGAGAACTTGAAAAGAATCCAGTTAGTCTTTAAGTGTTGACTGACTAAACAATTGTTAAATTGTTAAGTAAAAAACGACAACAAATTTTTTACGGTAGGTTCTTTCTTTCTGTTTGTTGACAGGAATGGCACGGAAAGAAGATCAGCTTAATCAAGGTCAGAAGCTGTTGGCCATCAGGTGTGTAAAATAAGAGCAAATGAAAATAGCGGCCAGTTTTTTTTTTTTTTTTATGTGATCAAGAAGATAAAACCAATGTTTAATATCATTTATTGTAGTATTCATGACTTATGCCTGGCCACACTAGAGGGTAATCGGCTTCTATTAAACCATTCTCGACCTCCTGTAATGTGGTAGAACGTAATCCTGACATCGTGCCTGAACAACCGCTGAGCTGAATTATTGCCTGCCGTGTTTGTTTTGATCTGAAGGCATGCTTGTGAAAGAGAAATTTGGTGAGGTCCCAGGATCTGAGAATAGAACTATTGGTAATGACGATAATCTCAAAACCAAACAGGGACCAAAATGACTTAACATTGTTGTACATTCCAAATTTACTCTTAATTGCTGGAAGAGGCAAGTAGGCTTGTTTACTACAGAAGTATCAATACATAATCTTAGAAGACCATATGACCTTTATCCAGTTCTTCCACATGACTGTTGCTCATGTTTTGTAGATGCAGTTACTTAAATCTTTTGTTTTTCCCCCGTGGTTGTATGTTCAGGCGGATGCCCAGCCTTCTCGAATACTTCAGCTATAACTGTAACTTCATGGGCATCCTGGCAGGCCCCACATGTTCCTACAATGACTACATCGCTTTCATCGAGGGCAAGCCGTGCCGCCACAGAGAGCAGGAGAGCAACGGCAGACTACCGGGGAAGACCAGGCTAAATGACCCTTCGCCTAATGTAAGGCCTGACTTTATATAGAGCATTTAATAGTACTGACAGTGTATAAACCTTACTAACCAATGACAATTTATTAATGTTCTGCCTTCATTGAATATTCAAGACAATGTTTTGGTTGAGCCTCTCAGCTTTTAATCAGTGTCTAAGCACTCCGATGCTATAAATATGCAAGCAGCTCTCGGAGAATAGCATTCAGCAGTTGTTTATTTATATTTATAAGCCTGATTATCCAAAGGGATGTGATTTTTGTAAAAGTCCTGTACTCAGAAGTCCCTGCTTTTTGTAAAAGTCCTGCGCTGTGGTGTTCTTAGGTAAAAGAACAATGTAATCGATGTAAATGTCATTTTGCAAATATTTAGGCATCATGAGTTGGTTCAAATGTATTTAAAAAAACAAAGATGATTTCATTTTGAGTTTTAAATATCTATTAATCTATAAGATTAGGAGTGAAAAGAGAGGCTGGTGAGCTGCTATGTAGATCCTATGGCTGCTGTATTGTTCGTTGTAACAGGAACTAACTTGTCTCTCGTATCATTTGCAGATGGAGGTTATTCGTAAGCTTGCCACCTGCTTCTTCTCTCTGCTCGTCTTCCTCTCTGTCTGTAAAGTTTTTCCTGTGGAACGAAATATCGATGATGACTTCATTGCCACCACCCCGTTCTATGCCCAGGTGGTCTACCTGTATCTATCCATGCTGACCACTCGGCCGAAATACTACTTTGTTTGGACTCTCGGTGCGTGTCGCTGACTGTTTCTCTATCTTTTCCGTTCTTTTTCGTACATGGCGTATTTACGGCGTTTCTCTACATTCATTTGCATTTCATCAGCTGCTCCCTTCCTGTGAGTGCAATATGTTACATAATCATATAAGATAATCTCAAGTCAGACATGACCGGCTAGGGAAGTCTTTCAGTGTCAGTATTGTATAATCTTTCTGTACGTCAGTGCGTCAGTTCATTAGCGCGAGAGGCGAAAACACAGAAGCTGTGTATATAGCATGACTTGAAAAGCCGTAACTGTTCATCATGTCCTGTGTCTGATCTGAACAGCTGATGCCATCAACAACGCAGCTGGCTTTGGCTTCAATGGCTACGACAGTGACGGAGTGCCGCGATGGGACCTCATCTCCAACCTGAGGATAATGAACATAGAGGTCAGTCTGTTCCCATTACCACGGGTCCTTTATTTATAAATCAAAGATGTAGGAAAAAGTACCAATTCTCATATGTTCTTATTTCAGCTTGCAACCAGTTTTAAGGTGTTTCTTGATAACTGGAATATTCAGACGGCCCACTGGCTCAAAAGGTGAGAGTGACTATTGGATTGAGGTTGAAGAGCTCACCTCATACAGTATGCTGTTATAGTCATTACACCTGTGTGTGGTAGTTTGGGAAATAGATTAGACCTTGAGAATCTGATTTTCAACAAAGTTTGCTGCCTACAATGTATATTCTGATATCGCTACCATAGGAGATGATGAACATGTTACATTAGAACAACATAGAGATGTTTTTATTTAGGCTACTCTCTAACCTTGCCTTATCATTTGCCTGTAAGCATGTTGGTGGCAGAAACAATCCTCAAGTGTGTGATTTTCTCACACAGTGAACATCAGGCTTTGTATTCCTTTTTTACTTTTGGAGGAAAAGAGATTTTAAAATGCTACAACTGTACTTGGGATTGAGATGCATGCAAAAGATGATTCAGTACAGGAAAACATACAGTCTGGGACCGTTGGTGAACGTGTATCTACAGTGCCCTCAACTAATATTGGCACCCTTATATGGTAAATATGATCAAAAAAGGCTGTGAAAAATTGTCTTAATTATTTAACCTTTTGATCTTTTGCTCAAAAAGTTCACAAAAATACTCTGCTGACATGGAAATCAAACAATTGCAAACACAACACAGGTTTATCAAAAGATCTTTGTTAAATATAGGTTTGCAACAATTATTGGCACCCTTTTAGTCAATACTTTTGTGCTACCTCCTTTCGCCAAGATTACAGCTCTGAGTGTTCTCCTATAATGCCTGATGAGGTTGAAGAATACATGGTGAGGGATCTGAGACCGTTCCTCCATACAGAACCTCTCCAGGTCCTTCACATTTCAAGGTCCATGCTGGTGGAGTCTCCTCTTCAGTTCACTCCACAGGTTTTCTATGGGATAGAGGTCAGGGGACGGGGATGGTCATTGATTTTGTGGTCAGTAAACCATTTTTGTGTTGATATTGATGTATGTTTTTGGATCATTGTCCTGCTGGAAGATCCAACCACGGCCCATTTGAAGCTTTCTGGCAGAGGCAATCAGGTTTTCATTTAATATCTGTTGATATTTTATAGAGTCCATGATGGTATGTATCTGAACAAAATGTCCCCAAAACATTAAAGCTCCACCTCCATATTTAACCATGGGCATGAGGGACTTTTCCATATCGCTACCTTTCTGTGTGCTCCAAAACCACTTCTGGTGTTTATTACCAAAAAGCTCTATTTTTGTTTCATCTGACCATAGAACCCGATCCCATTTGAAGGTCCAGTAGTGTCGGCACACTGAAGACGCTCGAGTTTGTTTATGGATAAGAGTAGAGGCTTTTTTCTTGAAACCCTTCCAAACAACTTGTGATGATGTAGGTGACTTCAGATTGTAGTTTTGGAGACTTTCTGACCCCAAGACACAACTAACTTCTGCAATTCTCCAACTGTGATTCTTAGAGATGTTTTGTCCACTCGAACCATCCTCTTCACAGTGTGTTGAGACGATATATACACACATCCAATTCCAGGTTGATTCATAACATTTTCAGTTGACTGGAACTTCTTCATTATTGCCCTGATGGTGGAAATGGGCATTTTCAATGCTTACTCCCATTTTGTGAAGCTCAACAATCTTTTGCTGCACATCACAGCTATATTCATTGGTCTTACCCATTGTTATGAATGACTAAGGGAATTTGGCCTATGTGTTACTTCATATTTATACCCCTGTGAGACAGGAAGTCATGGTTAAACAATTTCCTGTTCCTGTTCACCTAGTTGTACTAAAAAACATAAAATATCAACGGTAATATAATTCAAATATATCTTTCTCATATGAATTCATAGGGGTGCCAATAATTGTTTTACACATATATTTAAAAAGGATATTTTATTTGGATAACACTGTATTGTGTTTGCAGTTGTTTGATATCCATGAGAGCAAAGTATTTTTCACAGCCTTCTTTGCTCATAAGGGTGACAATATTAGTGGAGGGCACTGTATTTTGCATTGTTTATACAATTGAATACAATGGTTAACATATGTGACTCACGTTATGTGAAACTAGACTTTGAGGGCTTTCACACTGACAGTTTAGTCTGTCAGCAACAATAGTTGCTAATAATAGCAACAACAACAAAATGCTGAGTCACATTGTGTTCTCTATGCGCGTTTGTGGTGGCATAAGGTGAACGCTATGCAAAGGGATTCACTAGAATCAAGTGAGTCTGAAACCAGACCAACTCTGCAGCAGGTGCCGGGAACAATCGCACTCGGATTCAGACCACAGCAAACATGCCCAGTGTGAAAACCTCCTTAGACCTGAATGCATAGAATAATGATCAGCTTCGAAGAGTGCCATCTACTGGTAGAACATGGCATTGATATTGTAGCAGGATTTTTGTAATATAAAGTTGATGTGCCTTGGGAGGTAAATGCCAATATGTGCAATAATTAACAGAACTAACAATTATTATTGAGGATGCAGAAATATTGTCAGTAACCCCCAGGTCAAATTTAGGAGAAGGATGTGCAGGTAGGCAGTGTTTTTGGGCAGGATTTATGCATTGCATACTCTTCTTGGAAGAGGCAATCAGATCATTCTGGTCCATTTCAGACAAGGACACTATTATTATTATTATTATTATTATTATTATTAATATTATTATTATTATTATTACATATGTAAAGTTTATGGTGGCTAGCTTGTTGTATTTCCTGTGCAGGGTGTGTTACGAGCGCTGTCCTTACAACCCTACAGCTGCCACCTTCATCCTCTCAGCAATGTGGCATGGAGCTTACCCAGGCTACTACCTCACCTTTCTTACTGGCATCGTCGTCACGCTAGCAGCCAGGGCGGTGAGGAGTCTCTTCACAACACAACACACAGAAATAATGCTGACATCTAAGATTATTTAGCACTGATCCACCTATCTGAAACGGAGTATCAGTATAAGGGCAGCCCCTGAAATGCTGGATCAGAATCTTAATCGGATTTCACATTCAATTTGTTTGTAAGCTGATGTGTCATTAAACTCCTAACTTAGACATTTTGGCAACAGAACTTGAGAGAGTTGCTGCTAAGAGGAGGTCCGTATAACATCTGTATGTCTGTCCGTTCTCGTCTAAGACTCGGTTGTTTTGCTGGTGGAGCACTGAGGCAAGGTCATGACCTGTAAAGAGGGGGAAACAAACTCATACAAATGTGCAGTCAGATCAATTTAGGGTTAAGTGTATATTTAGCATGGCATTAATTAGCTACATTAACAATTACATCAACACAAGGTCCTCACAAGGATAGCAAGACCAAACGAGTGTGTGAAATTAGATACAAGTTGTGTGAAAAAAATAAGTACACCCCAGGGAAATTGTTGGCTTTTTCTGATGTATTTTGGACAAGCGAACATTTGAAACTTTATGGATTGAAGGTGTGATAAATGTACTTACTTTTCCATGTGGTCTGTTTTTTTTGTTCATTAAAAATGTGAAAATTACTACAAAAGGTCAATTTTATGTGGCATTTGCTAGAGTACATCACTAATAGGCACTGTTTCAAAGAGGATCAAATGTTTGCTTGTCCAAATATGTCAAAAAAGCCAACAGTTTCTATGGGGTGTACTTATTTTTTCACATGACTGTGTGTATGTGAGTAAATGTTTTAGTGAAAGTCTACAAATGTGTGTTACAGCTGTATGGTGTGGCTATACGAGTCCAGTCTATTTGTGTTTGGTTGTTCTTGTTATAGTATGGTGTATAATTAGGAGGCTACTGATAGTGGTGTGCAGATTTATAGTTTTTACGAGGCAGATTGTTTCACCACTGATGTATAATAAATTATATATATATATATATATATATATATAATATTATAATTATAAATTCGATAGATTCCATAGCGTTGTTTAGTGCTGTAAGAAGTAAAAAGATTTGAGATTTGGTGCATCTTTACATTTGTATAAATGTATTCCCAGCTAAAGCCAAATCTCTTTAAACATTGTGCTAATGGAATAACAGTCTATAGTCCATTGCTCTTCCTCTACATGGAGGAGATCAGACTGCAGAGGGTTACTAAAGACACAGCACAGGAAGGAGATTGATCCCCTTAAGTAGTTACTGTGGTGCCTGTCAGGCGATTAACAATTAAGTAAGATGGATAGAAGGCTCGGTAGAGCACAATGAGCCATTGTCTATCTTGATATATAACTCATTGTTTCAGCAGAAGTTTAAAGATGTAGTTGTAGGCATTTGTTGCATATAAGCAGAACTACTACAGTGCTGTGAAAAAGTATTTGATTTCTTCTGTTTTTGCGTTTATCTCGTACTACAGTGTCTCAGAAAGTAAAACTAAATAAAAGATAAAAGAAAGACAACCTGAATAAACACAATACAGTTTTTAAATGATAACGTTATTTATTGAAGCAAAAATGTTCTCCAATACCAACTGGTCTTGTGTGAAAATGTATTTGCTCCCATAGTTACTAATTCCCTAGATAATGGGGTTCAGCTGGACTAGACACAACCAGGCCTGATTACTGCAAACCCTCTTCAATCACATCAACACTTAAATAGAACTTTCTCAACTGCATGAAGTTGGTTAAAAGGTCTTATTCAGTAACACATTATGCCAAAGTTGAAAGAAATTCCAGAAATGATGAGGAAGAAGGTGATTGAAAGACATCAGCCTGGGAAGGGTTACAAAGCTATTTCAAAGGCTCTGGGACTCCAAAGAACCACAGTTAGAACCGTTATCTCCAAATGGAAAACCTCGACACAGTAGTTAACCTTCCCAGAAGTGTCCGACTTTCCAAACTTCCTCCAAGAGCACAGCGACGACTCATCCAGGAAGTCACAAAAGAGCCAAGGACAACATCAAAGAACCTACAGGCCTCTCTTGCATCAATAAAGGTCACTGTTCATGACTCTACAATCAGAGAGACACTGGGGAAAATGGCTCCATGGAAGAGTGGTGAGGTGAAAACCACTAATAACCCAGAAGAACATTTAAGGCTTCAAACCTTTGGGAGAATGTTTTTGTTTAGTCGAAAGTGGAACTGTTTGGAAGACAGGAGTCCTGTTACATCTGGCATAAACTAAACAGAGAATTCCATAAAAAGAATATCATCCTTATGGTCAAGCATGGTGGTGGAATTTGAGGGTGTGGGGATGCTTTGCTGCTTCAGGTTCTGGGCAACTCGCAGGAGAATGTCTGGTCATCAGTCCATAATTTGAGACTGAAGCGCAACTGGATTATTCAGCAAGACAATGATCCAAAGCACTGGAGTAAATCCTAATCCTAGAAGAACATGAAAGGCTGATCTCCAGTTATCAGAAGCGTTCTGATAACTGATAACGCTTCTGATAACTGGAGATCAGTCTTTCATGTTCTTATAGGATTAGGATTTACTCCAGTGCTTTGGATCATTGTCTTGCTGAATAATCCAGTTGCGGTTGCAGTTATTGTTGTTAAAGTTTAAGGGGGCAATTAGTTTTTCACATGGATGATAGGTATTGGATAACGTCTTTTGCTTCAATAAAAAATAATAAATAAAAACTGTATTGCGTGTTTAGTCGGGTTGCCTTTGTTTTATTTCGTTTGAAGATCTAAACCTATTTCGTATGAGAAGAAAATCTTTTTCACAGCACTGTATTTAAAAACAAAACAAAAAAAATTTCAAATAATCTTCAGATCAAACAGTAAATCATGTGCTTTTGAGTATTATTTAGTAGTATATAGTAGTTATTTGCTTTTTCGAGTTTGGTCCTACAGGAATAGATACATTTGCTCTTGATACGGTAATAAATTTCAAATAATACCTTGATAAGTTTGAACAGAAGCGTTTACCTGAAATGTCCATCCAACAGGACTAAATGTCAATCCAACAGGAGAGAATATTCTGATTATAATAGTATATCTAGAATATATAGTATATAGTATATTCTAATATTATATCTATTATATCTAGAAATTTATTCAAATTTCACAAACTGCAACTTTTAATGGATCAATTCTAAAGAGGTCTTGTGATTGATTAGTATATGTGCAACACTATAATTAATTAGATTTTTAAGCAGATGAAACTTTTTTTAAAAGGGATAGATTTAAAGTTTAAACTTTATATCCAGAATTGCTATATATTTGAAAAAGCTTCTTTGTGACGATTGTTGAAAGAGATATACAAATAAGTTGAACTGAATATAGCTATTCCCTTTTAACCTTTTTTTATTTTGTATTTTTATTTTTGATATTCTCTGTTCATGCTTCCCATCCTTCCCTGTCTAGGTGAGACACAACGTGAGACCATACTTTTTGGGTTCGCCAGCACACAAGCAGGTCTATGATGTCATCACGTGGGCGAGCACACAAATAGCCATTTGTTATACTGTGGTGCCCTTTGTGCTGCTGTCTGTGGGTCCTTCGCTCAAATTCTACAGGTATGACTAAAACACTCTACACTGTGACACTCATACTAAACATAGTGCTGCTGTTGATTTTTAAGTAATATTATGTGGATTTAATTATACTACACAAAAGAAGCCATTTTTATCTGACCACAAGCACAGACTTTAAAGTCTTTTCCCATTTTGTACAACCATTTTTGTATGTGATCACTGTGGATTCCACAGATTATTATTATTATTATTATTATTATTATTATTATTATTATTATTATTATTATTATTACTAATATTATTATCATTATTAATAATAATAATAATAATAATAATAATAATAATAATAATAATAATAATAATAATAATAATAAATGAGGCAGAGATTACGTTTTTAACAGAGAAACACACAATGATCAGACATAATTACTATGTACTAGTAGTGATTCCTGCTCTTCAGTTCTATTTATAAAAGCACAAAGTGAGATAAATATATATTTGACGTTTATCATGTTTTGGAAACCAGCTACATTATTTCTAATGATGTTAAATATAGTTCATACAGTTTTAATTTCTGATCTAGTCTACACACTTTGGCTTGAATCTTGCATTTTATGATGTTTAGATCTGTTTTGGTGCAGCAGGTCTCATTATGTGTCTATTCATCATTGATCTTCTGCATTAATCTCTTTAATGGGCGGCTGTGGCTCAGTCGGTAGAGCGGGTTGTCCACTAATCCGCTAATCGTAAGGTTGGTGGTTCGAATCCCGGCCCGGGTGATCCCATGCCGAAGTGTCCTTGGGCAAGACACTGAACCCTAAGTTGCCCCCGATGGCAAGCTAGCACCTTGCATGGTAGCTCTGCTACCATTGGTATGTGAGTGTGTTTGTGAATGGGTGAATGAGACACAGTGTAAAGCGCTTTGGATCCAAAGTGCTTTGGATAAAAAAGCGCTATATAAGTGCGCCATTTACCATTTTTAATGCCTTGTGATTTCTGCATTAGCATGATATCTGTATATTTCAACACCTTGCATTGTTTTAATAATTGTTATGGAATTTTAGCATTGAAATAGCATTTAAAATAAATACAAACTTTTATTTTAAATTTCAAATAAATACATCCAAGACTCATTTCATATAAAATATAGTGATAGGACTTATTTTATATATGTCACGGTTCTAAGGACTCTGGACTCCATTTCCCATCAGCCACTGCAAGTCACATGTTTTTGTGCACCTGATTCACGTTTTGGTTAATGAGCACTGGTGGGGATATATAGTTGGGTTTTGCACTTAGTCTGGGTCTTTCGTTAAATGTGTTCAGACTCCTGTTTCTGTGTTCCTCTGTGTTTTGTTTCATGCCCGTGTTTTCCTGTATTAGTCCTAGTGATAGTTTAATGCTTCTGTGTTTAGGTGGGTTAGTGGTTTTTGTCTGTGTTTCGAATTGTTATTATAATAAAATATTGAAAATCCAGCGATTGCATCCGACCCCTTTACGCGACCATTCTATATATATATATATATATATATATATATATATATATATATATAATCACAGCCAGCTGGTTAGTGCTACCATTAGAAATCATTATGCAATCTGTAAGTGAAATTTAATCCTAATATGCTATACACTTGGATTTTTAAGGGGATAAGTGGAGCTGATCTGATTGAATATCACAGCACCACTCCTAACCACAAAACCACCATTTACATTCAAACCCAACCCCTTTTACCACCGGTCAGAACGATACCAGAAACAAACCATCTTGCATTTTGTTCCTGAGCCTTAAATGCATCAGTTTCTCCATCTTTATTTTGTTATGAAGGTATACAAACTTTGACAGATTGTTGAATATGAAACAAAGATGTTTTTTAATGGTCTATAAAGCTTTCTGTGAGTAACAGCCTTCACTTTCTCTTTCTCTCTCACCCTCTTTTTTTTCTTCTTTCCTCTGCTTTCAGGTCTTGGTACTTTTCCGTGCATATAGGCTGTGTGTTATTGGCCATAGCTCTGCCGGTGAAACCTCGACATCTGCGCCTGAAGGAGCAGCACAGCTTAATTTCCACCAGCACCGCCTCATCAGACAGCCAGAAACCCAAAACCACATGAGCCAAGAAACCACATCCCCACTTCAGCACACTCAACAGCCGACACTCCTACTGTAAAAACCTTGCGTCAGGAGAGTTGGCGAATGAAACTTACAAACCAACAAACATACAAACTAGCCCCTGTCTAGACTCATCCAGTGGGTCATGAAACAAATCTGGGATCAAAATACTGCTACCAGAACTCATTGGCTGCAGGGGATGGGTTGGAATGTGACCGGCGGTGTTAGGATGGAACGCTAAGGAAACTCTGATGTATTGAATTCTGCATACTTTCCTTTAACCTCGCCATCACTGTTGTAGGAGTTGATGTTGTGAAATGCAGGCTGCATCAATTTGCAGGAGACCGTGCCACTGTTACCGAAAGCAAACGAAGACTTGGAGAGTTGTATGACGATAATAAAATACCTGTTATGGGCAAATGATTTGAAAGAGGAAAAGCATAAGCACTTCAGACAACAGGTTGGCACTGCACCGATGTCAGTTTGCAAATAGTCATTATTTTCCGATTCATCTTTTACTCTCCTGAATTCGGCACCTCTGACGGCTAGCCTTTGCTCTCGTCAAGGTATACAGTAAAAGTTGAATTGGAGATTTGAACCCATCACCTAAAGAGGTTCTTCAGTCCATAGCATGTTATCTTTAGTTTAGTACACCCTACAATCCTTTGATGCATGAGGTTGCATATCTTAAGATGATTTTCCTTGTTGCAAAAAAAAAAAAAAAAAAATCACTGCAGCCTCATTATTCTTCATGAAGCTTTAAGACATTTTCAACACATTCCATTTTAAATAAGTGTGCTAGAAAGACAATTTCTAAAGATCATTAATATATCAGAGTTAGTCTGCGATGAAAACACAAGAAATGTTTGCCCAGTGATGCAAAGCCCAACTTTGTAAATGTGGTGATTAAATATGAACCTTTTGTAACTATACATGTGGTGTGTCTATTCTATTGCAATTCATCTCACTCTCAAATATAATAATGTCTTATCTAATAATAATAATAAGAAGAAGAATAAGAAGGTGGCGTGATGGCTTTGTGGTTAGCAGTTTTGCCTCACATCTCGAGGGTTGGGGGTTCAAATCACACCTCTGCCCTGTATGCACGGAGTTTGCATGTTCTCCCCATGTTTCTGGAGTTTCCTCACCCAGTCCAATGACATGCACGGTATTCTGATTAGCATTCCCAAATTGTCTGTAGTGTGTGAATGTGTGTGTGATTTTACCCTGTGATGGGTTGGCACCCCATCCAGGGTGTCCCCTGCCTTGTGCCCCGACTCGAGTTCCCTGGGATAGTCTCCAGGCTCCACACGACCCTGTGTAAGATAAGTAGTATGGAAAATGGATGGATGGATGCTAATCATGTTCCACACCTGTCTAACACGCAAGTGAAAACACTAGCAGGAAGATGAAATAGAAAGTGTTGGGAGAAAAGGTACGTTTTAAGTAGACTCTTAAACCTTAAAATGGAAGAAGGAAGTGCAGTAATGAAGGTCTTAAAGGATATCATGCCAAAGTTTGGGGGTTATGCACTAAATAATCTCGCACGATTAGTAGACCAGCATTGAGAATGAGAATCTGAACACCGTGGAACCATGTATTGTTTTGTATGTGAGAAGGAGTTTGAATTTGATTCTTTGGGAACTGAGCAGCCAGTGTAGTGCCGTTGGAGTACGGGTGTAACGTGTGCTGAACTTTTAGCACGAGTAAGGACTCTTAACTCTTATCTGGTGTCGACAAATCTGTTATCATTCATCATTACAGTATGATATGTTGTACAGAACACAAAATCCAGCTACACTTATCAGAACAGTGTTGTTCAAGTGAAATAGTTCAGCATCTGCCCTTTACTCTCCATTAACTGTTGTAAAGAATCCATTACCCAGTACACGTTCTGCTGATTGGAAACTCATTAACCTAGCAACCTATGTGCTGAAAATACACACACTGAAATCATTTAAACTGGTTTTATATTTCAAAAGCAACAAACATCAAATAAAATTATCAGCATAAACATAATAACGTTAACATTAAAGTTGCGTCTCTGTTATGGTTATTGATTGTATTGAAAATGAAATCGGAGGACTTCAGTATTTGTACTAGCTGTGATCCAGAGTTTGTCATTGTTGTAACTCACCCTGGTGCATGATGGTACACAGCTGCCCTCAAAGAATCTTATGTATGATGTCTCAGCCTCTGTGTAGACTATCTAGACCAGGGGTCTTCAGCGTTTTCCAGGCCAAGGACCCCCAAACTGATGGCGAGATGGATCGTGGACCCCCTTATTATATATATATTGTATGAAATTGTGTTATATCAAACTGGTACCAAAACTTTTGCGACCCCCATGCAGTACCTCAGCGGACCTCCTAGGGGTCGCGGACCCCCTGTTGAAGATCTAGACTGTTGGTAGCAATCCTGAATACATCCCAGTCAGTACAGTCCAAGCATGCCTGAAGATTTTCCACAGCCTACCTGGTCCTAACATGTCCTCACAACATGTTTGGTGAGCTTTAATTTCTGCCTGTACACAGGAATCAGATGGACCATGATGTGGTCAGTGTCTCCCAGTGCAGCTCCTGGGACATACACTGCTTACTGAAGTGTAACAGTGATCTAGAATGTTCTCTTCTCTTGTTGGGAATTTAATAGACTGTCTGTATTTGGTAAGTTCATGTGAGGTTAGCATTGTTAAAGTCACCAAGGACAATAACAAATGAGTCCGGGTATGTGAGCTCCACACACAGTATCTGGTAGGCAAGCAAACGCTGTGCCTCCTGCACATTGGCTTGCGGTGGAATATAAACACCGACCAGTATGAATGAAGAAAACGGTATCAGTCCACACAGCCATAGTTTCCATGAAGCACAAGATGAAGAAAAATCTATGTTTTAGTTTAACCAGAATGTCCAGTAAAATTCACGGATGTGTCGATGAAGCTGGGAAATAAATTCATAGGGACTATAGTCCTTGCCAGAGCCATATCTCCCTGCAGTTCTCACCTGGTTTCCCACTGAAGCTGAGCAGGGTTAGCCCAGTGCCAGGATGGGAGACCTCCTGTGGAAAATTGCTGGAAGTGGTATTAGTGAGGCCAGCAGGAGGTGCTCACCCAGTGGTCGGTGTGCGGTCTAAACCAAGGTCCTGACTCTATGTGGTCATTTAAAAAATCCCAGGATACTTATGGGTATTGTCCTGGTGAAATTCCCCCAATGGACCTTCTTGATCATGGACCCATGATAATCTCCATCTCTGAATTGGCTACATCACTCTCCGTCTCCACTAATAGCTGGTGTGTGGTGGGTGTTCTGGTGCACTATGGTGAAACATTTCACTGTGGACATGTGTCTAGTGGCTCTATTGTGATGATTTTGACTTCGCATGTGCTGCACTGTCACTGTAATAAATTGCTTTTTTTGTGAAAGACATTCTTTAAAATGTATGCCCAGTAACTAAAATCAGGCTCGTCTTCTCCGATGTTAATGCACATGATGTTTTCTTATGGTGGTAATAAGTTTCTTAGAGTGGTAACACACCTATAGTCTCCAAAGAAAGCTGTTGTGTAAAGAAGAGTAATCCTAGTGGGTCCTCCTTAAGTCAACAACCATCTCTTGTTTTGTTCACATTAAGAGACAGATTATGGTTTCTTCACTAGTCCGTAAGCCGCTCTGCCTCCTCTCTGTATGGTGAGCTTTATGAGGTGGTTAGACTGGGACTTTGCAGTCATGTCTCAGCAGAGTGAACATCACACAGCTCCAGAAAGCACCGGTGCATAGGTTATTGCTGCTCCTGATTATCTGAGGTCTTTCAGGAAGTTACGTATGAAGTTACAGGGTTTAGGCCAGGTAAGCTCAGATTCCCTGTTTTTGTTTGTTGCTGTATTATTGCATGGCATGTAGAGCTGAAGTCAATGAACTGGATTTCCTAATAAGATGGAATTTAAATTCCTGGACTTCTTGCTTTTTTGTTTTGTTGCCATGTTGCCTTTGATAGAAACTACTATGGTGGTAACCTACAGTACTATAGCGTAGTCTTTTGACATGCTCATCTCGTTGTCCAATATATTAGCTACAGCCTTGTAGCTAAATTCATTGGCCATTTCATTCTACAGTAGCCATCTACATATAGGTGCATTTTCTAAGCATACAATTCACCCCATCCATTGCTAGGCATGGTTTACTCTGTCATCAATGAAAAGTAACCATCCTAGAGTCATTGCTAACCGGATATTATTTGTACTGGACTTTTTAAATACTGAGAAAAATGTGTACTTTTCCACACACAATTTGTGTTACTTGTCCTCTAGTTCGTCGATCATATTCCATTTCTAAGCACAACATTGATGGTGGCTGGGTGTTTTTGGTTAGTTGATTCTTCACCCAGTAGTGATTGAGGTGTTTGCAAATTCCTACAACACTACTGTGCATGAAATCTAGCATAATCTGACCAGAGCAGGTCAAGACCATTTTTGCCACTCTTAAGTTCTGGCGGATCAGCCTAGTCAAGCAATTAGGAAGCTTGGAAATGACATTACTAGTTGGTAAAGATGAACAACCAGTTTGTCCAACTGGGCCTGTGACCAACTTGACATCTGGCAGGTGCTCAGGTTAATTTAGTATTTTCAGCAGGGACACCAACACAACACATACTACAATGTCACAACAATGTCTACTGTACCACAAATAATATCTGGTCAGTCCTGGTCCTGGTAGTTCCTTTCAACAGGGTAGATAAGATACTTGAACCATGCAGTACTCAAGTACTGATCAGAAGGTCGGCAGTTCAAGCCCCAGCACTGCAAGGCTCTGGGTTACTGATAAGAAGGTCGGCGGTTCAAGCCCCAGCACTAAAGTGGTCAAGGCTCTGTGTTACTGATCAGAAGTTACTGATCAGAAGGTCGGTGGTTCAAGCCCCACACTGCAAGGCTCTGTGTTACTGATCAGAAGGTCAGCGGTTCAAGCCCCAGCACTAAAGTACTCAAGGCTCTGTGTTACTGATCAGAAGGTCGGCGGTTCAAGCCCCAGCATTAAAGTACTCAAGGCTCTGTGTTACTGATCAGAAGGTCGGCGGTTCAAGCCCCAGCATTAAAGTACTCAAGGCTCTGTGTTACTGATCAGAAGGTCGGTGGTTCAAGCCCCAGCACTGCAAGGCTCTGTGTTACTGATCAGCAGGGCGGTGGTTCAAGCCCCACACTGTCAAGGCTCTGTGTTACTGATCAGAAGGTCGGCGGTTCAAGCCCCAGCACTAAAGTGCTCAAGGCTCTGTGTTACTGATCAGGAGGTCGGCGGTTCAAGCCCCAGCACTAAAGTGGTCAAGGCTCTGTGTTACTGATCAGAAGTTACTGATCAGAAGGTCGGTGGTTCAAGCCCCAGCACTGCAAGGCTCTGTGTTACTGATCAGGAGGTCGGTGGTTCAAGCCCCAGCACCGCAAGGCTCTGTGTTGGCGGTTCACTGTTTCGCCCTTGAGCCCTTAACCCTCTCTGCTCATGACTCTACCATGCTGTGATATGCGAAGAAAAAAAGAATTTCACTGTCCTGAAATGTACATGTGACCAATACAGACTCATTATGACTGTATGGAGGTATTGACGAGCCAGCCTTCAAGCCTCTTCTCTATTCGCACTGTTACCCACGGCAACGCTGACGTCACCGTCGCCATTGGCTGAACAACAAGCTGACAGCACGGAAGCTAACTCGAACGAGCTCAGAGCTCCAAACGCTGAAGATGGAGAGTAGAAAATAAACCAAATAGAAACATATACACACGGACACCAGGAAACGGCTTTAACCCCGTGAACATTTCTCTCCTTTAAGGTAAGTTTCAAACAATAGCGCTGTGGACTGCAGGCGTTTCCGGTCGATTCCGGGATTGTTGATGCGACTTCATTACACCGCCCTCGCGCTGCACCGCAGAAAGCTGAGGAAAATGGGCTTTATTAGACCCGTAACCATTTCTTATTCCCCTTACCAGATTATTTCGCTATTAACGCGGTCGTGTTGAAGAAGTGTGTAATCCATAAGAATAAGAATAAGAATAATAATAAGAATAAGAATAATAATAAGAATAAGAATAAGAATATAAAAGGGGGTCATTGGAAGTGAGGGGTAGCAGCCGGTGCAGTCAGTTAGCTAGATCAATCTTATTGGGAGTCTCAGGAGGACTGGTTTATTTTGAGAAGCAGATCATTTTGTGGCCGAACCTCAATAATGTTTACAAAGTGTCATATAAGAGAATAATTTCAGTGTCTGTAATAATGTTAAACTGACTCTATTTGTATACTATACATGTAAGGAAACTGTCCAAATCACTTTATTAATCTCCTGCGTCTACTATTACTACCACTACTAATACTACTAATACTATTACTACTATTACTACCACTACTAATACTACTAATACTATTACTACTATTACTACCACTACTAATACCACTAATACTATTACTACTATTACTACTAATACTATTACTACTATTACTACTACTAATATTATTAATACTCCTAATACTCCTACTACTATTACTACCACCACTACTACTACTACTATTACTCCTACTACTGCTCATGTAACTAGGGTTAGATATAGTTCAATGACCGATATGTCAGACTTTTATTACATAGTATTTATCCGTATTGTAATGTATTCACAGAAACATTCACTTTCTCCATAATCATGAAGGTTAATCCTGGACTCTTTATATGCTGTGTGAAGCTATCTAAGACTAGGTATTGTACACCATCCCTGGAGAGCTAAGACTGGAGAACACATTTTAATCACTTAAAAGCAAATTCATTCACAACCAGGACCCAGAACAATGGCTTCAGTATATCTTGACAGCAGCATCTCTGTCAACTGAGCACGTGCCGGAGAGATTCGCCAAGCCTAGTGATCATGAATAACACATGATGCCATTCGCACACACAACACACAACCCAAACCACATGGGTGTTGAGAGAAAAGCGACAGTGTCCTAAATATAATCGAAGGACAGAGGCATGCACTGTGGGTATGTCCGGTGTCAGATTTGGTCTCGTAATGTTAAATGTGGTCTCATGTTCTCGGTGATAAGAGAGTATTGTTGCCTCCTTGTCATCATCATCCGTCATTGTGTGTTTGTTGTTTCTTCCTCTTCTGTGACATGTGAGTATCTTGTACGTGTACTGCGCTCGACAAACTAATGATCCAGATAATCTTAAAGCTTAAAAGTGTCAAAAATCCATTCGAGTTAAGAGGTTTTTGATGCATGTATAAGGCATTATCTTGCACTTGCAGAATGCTCCTGTGTTGAGCGAGGAAGGGTGGAGAAGGGTGTTTTTCTGTTTATCTTTGCATCATGTGCATAGTTTTATGCTCGCTATTTAATCGCTGTTGCTTTATTAGGTATTATGTAAAAATATGAGACGCATACAACCGCCTTGGTGCGGTTGTATTTATCCTGAAATTTCCCTCTATTATTATTCCCTAGCAGTGTTATTAGGCGAAGCCCGGGTCCGTTCAAGTGGATAATGGAGTGCTCATAGGTATACCATTTGCAATCTGTCGCTGTAAAATATTTGTGTTCGAAATGCACGTGTCATAATCTCTCGTTCCATTTGAGATGAACGATAAATCAAGTGACTGTCTGGCTGTTGCGTGGAAATCGAGGCTGTTATTAAGGCTTGTTTGTCTGGTTTTCCTTGCATTTAATATCAGCTTCCTCAGTCCTACGTAAGGCACTGTGTTGGATGAGCTGTGTGTTTTTGAGTAAGAGACGTTGGGATATAATGTGTTTGAGCAGGAGACTGACGAGATGCAGAGGGAAGCAGACATGCCGTTATGTTATCCAAGCACTGAGAGAACAGACCTGCTTGTTATAACTGTGTTATATTTATCTGCCGGCTATTAGACCAGCTTGTATACTCCTGAAGTTTCGGATGTAGGTCATTTATCATGCTGGGACGGATACATGCTGTCTCTCCGACTCAAACCGTGTGCTTAAGCTCTCATCAGTCTATCGTTCAAGGAGTTAAATCTCCATATTCTCCATATTAGTTAATGCCACATGCTTCGTCACCTTTTAAAATTAGCCTGGACATAGTGTTCCTAAGCCGGATATTTCTCTGCCCCAGGGTGACACGGTGCTAAGCAACAATCATGGACACCACTACATCTATAAAGATGACCACTATAGCCATCCAGAACCTCTTCAGCTATGTGGAAGAGGAGAACCTGGCTGCCATAAAGGCTCACCTGGATAAGTTCAAAGAGGTGGACGGTCGCAGTGACGTAAGTGAGCAAGGCTCTGAGTAGATTAAATCAAACTTTGGAACCGTGGTATATTTTTATTTATTTATTTATTTATAATCATTTCTAATTGTACCACAAGGCAGATACGCCTTGGTTTGTGCAACTCTGATGAACTACATGCGGAAGTCACCACTCGTGTTTGTAAAGTAATAACACGCAGTAAAGACTGTTTCACTGCTTCGGCCTGAATTAACTGGATCAGTATACAGTGGTGTGAAAAAGTGTTTGCCCCCTTCCTCATTTCCTGTTCCTTTGCATGTTTGTCACACTTAAGTGTTTCGGAACATCAAACCAATTTAAACAATAGTCAAGGACAACACAAGTAAACACAAAATGCAATTTGTAAATGAAGGTGTTTATTATTAAAGGTGAAAAAAAATCATGGCCCTGTGTGAAAAAGTGATTGCCCCCCTAAACCTAATAACTGGTTGGGCCACCCTTAGCAGCAACAACTGCAACCAAGCGTTTGCGATAACGTGCAAT
>JAFFST010047737.1:168662-200583 GCA_022414735.1 Noturus placidus
TAATAGAGGCTTTTCCTTTCATCCTCACCCTTTTAAATAATTACATTTATATTGTGTTAGAAACAACCCTATGTCTGATGTAATATTCTACGTTTCTATTCAGAACAATTAATATGTCATCGCTCTGTTTTAAGTTATGTCATTAACAGCTGATTTGATAAGAAGATATACAAAACATAGCAGGGTGTAATCCAGTTTTTAAGGCACGTGTCTGAATATCTTTCCCAGAATGGGCAGACTCCTTTAATGCTGGCTGCAGAGCAGGGCAGTTTGGAGATTGTTCAAGAGCTCATTAGGAGAGGTGCCAATGTCAACCTGGATGATGTGGTAAGCAAACGTTCACACAGCATCGTGTTAGAAACATTAGTCATGCCCCACATTTAGGACTAGGTCATCTTTGTTCAATTTCTCTGTAAAAAGGTAAGCAGCATGTAAAAAAAACATACACATGTACACACTCACCTTTAGAGCATTCCATGCACTGCCTGCTTTCCCCACTGTTTCCGTGGCAACAGTGGCCAACTTTGCAGTTTCCATGGTGACCGGCTGCTCTGCTTTTCTCCCATAGGACTGCTGGTCTGCCTTGATCTCCGCAGCCAAAGAGGGGCATGTGGATGTGGTGAAAGAGCTTCTGGAGAGCAGCGCTTATATTGAGCACAGAGACATGGTGAGACACGCCCATGAACATAAACACAAATATTCCGATTCATTGTATCCGAAGCGTTTTGTATTAGACACACACACAGAAAAAGCAGTTATGCTTCAGTTGATCAAACTGTTGTGAAGCCAGTGTTCTCACACCCATCATGAGCAGGTGAACGGAGAGGACGAGCAACACCCCCCCCCCCCCCCCCCCCTTCAATATCGTTCAGCTGCAGCGATCCGTGCTAAAGCAAACATTTAGTTCCCATTTCAATACGGTTAACTCGTACTTTTCTCTCACATGAAGAGTAGAATTACCTCACGGATCACTAGAACATTTGAAACCAATGTAATAACTGATGTCTCGAAAAAAGCAAAAGGAAATATGGTCAATTTGCCCACGGTGGCACTGAATGGACCACAGAAGCAGTGTGTAACAAATACCGCAGATATTTGCAAACAGATTTTACGATTAAATCACCATGATTTTAACCATGACTTTCATTTGACGCGTTATCAATCGGCTCTTGGTCGTACGGGAGACAGCACCTGCATGCTTTTGAAATCAGTGTCACAGCGTTGTTATAAATTTAAGGTATAATGTTAGTGTTGGGAATTAAATTTCTTCTTTAATATGATGCCAAGGGAGTGATATTGAAATTCCGATTACAATGTTATTACACAGATTAAACACTGATAAATGCACATTATAAATGCTACAGTATTACAGAGGTAATTATTGAAAGGAAATGAATCATGCTGCTTTTAATTGTTTTGATATCATTGTGTTGGTGTTGTTCAGGGAGGCTGGACTGCTCTGATGTGGGCTGCATATAAAGGTCGTGTGGAGGTTGCAGAGGTTCTCCTGGAAAATGGGGCTAATCCCAACACCACAGGACAGGTAAAGTAGTGAAAGCTCTATGCTTTTCAAACATAAGAGGATAATTCTTTTCTAAAATCCCACTGAACAAGTCATGATCCCATGTTGAAAAATTCCTATTGAGTGTGTTTTTTTTAAAAATTGAATACCAACCATTCTGTGCTATTCTTTAGCAGTACAGTGTATATCCCATCATCTGGGCTGCTGGAAGAGGCCACGCTGAAATCGTCAAGATCTTGTTAAAGCAAGGAGCAAAAGTCAACTGTTCTGACAAGGTGAAGTCACCCTGCTTAAGATAGAAGCACGGGACCTCTTTGGATGTTTTAAACTGTTAACCTGTGCAGCTCATTTGGGTATATATTTATTTGCCCTCAGTATGGCACCACTCCATTGATCTGGGCTGCCAGGAAGGGCCACTATGACTGTGTGATGCACCTGCTGGAGAATGGTGCTGATGTTGACCAGGAGGGGGCAGTAAGTGAAGCGCTTCACTTCAGGCTTCATTGTCATGCTTGCAATAATTTTTTTTTTTGTTTGATTTGAAGCTTATCTAGCATCGCCTTAACACTGCTCTGTTGTGCTCAGAACTCAATGACGGCTCTGATCGTGGCCGTGAAAGGTGGCTACACTGAGGTTGTGAAGGAGCTGTTGAAGAGGAACCCAAATGTGAACATGACCGATAAAGATGGCAACACAGCCCTGATGATCGCAGCCAAGGAGGGCTACACCGAGATCGTCCAGGACCTGCTGGACGCAGGGACCTACGTCAACATCCCTGACCGGGTGAGTCCAACATGTGTGCATGTGTTTAGAACGGGGACATGTGGTGTGCAAAGTTTGCTTCTGTTGTTGTGCTTTGATGCTTCATAGTTAGTATTTTTACAGTGTAACTACAAGTTAATATCATAAGAACTCATCACATGCTTGCCTCCAGCTGCCTCTAGTTAAAATACAAATAGTTTTTTTCTTCCAAATAATATCTGACAATAATATTGTTTAAATTTTGTATTTAATCTAATAAAAAATAACAATGATGTATAATTATAATTTTTATGCAGAACTAAATATAATTTTGGGCTGTACTATTGTACAAGAAAAAAAAAGCCTTTTTTTTGTGGTTGTCTTTGTATTAAATGTTTAGAGTGGTGACACGGTGCTGATTGGAGCTGTTAGGGGTGGCCATGTAGAAATTGTAAGAGCCCTGTTGCAAAAGTATGCTGACATCGACATCAGAGGACAGGTAACACCTTTATTATTATTAGTAGTAGTAACAGCAGTAGAAGTAGCAGTAGTGGGAGTAATAGTAGTATTATTATTAAACGGTAAATGGCACACTTATATAGCGCTTTTATCCAAAGCGCTTTACACTGTGTCTCATTCACCCACTCACACACACACACACACACACACAAATACACACCAATGGTAGCAGAGCTGCCATGCAAGGCGCTAACTTGCCATCGGCAAGCAGCAGCAGCAGTAGTAGTAGTAGTAGCAGTAGTAGTAGCAGTAGCAGCAGTAGTAGTAGGAGTAGCAGTAGTAGTAGTAGCAGCAGTAGTAGCAGCAGTAGTAGCAGCAGTAGTAGCAGTAGTAGTAGTAGCAGCAGTAGTAGTAGGAGTAGCAGTAGTAGGAGTAGTAGTAGCAGTAGTAGTAGGAGTAGTAGTAGCAGCAGTAGTAGTAGCAGTAGTAGCAGTAGTAGGAGTAGCAGTAACAGTAGTAGTAGCAGCAGTAGTAGTAGCAGTAGTAGTAGGAGTAGTAGTAGCAGTAGTAGGAGTAGCAATAACAGTAGTAGCAGTAGTAGGAGGAGTAGGAGGAGTAGTAGTAGCAGCAGCAGTAGTAGTAGTAGTAGCAGTAACAGTAGTAGCAGTAGTAGGAGTAGTAGTAGTAGTAACAGTAGTAGTTAGTACAAGCAGCAGTAGTAGTAGTAGGAGTAGTAGTAGCAGTAGTAGGAGTAGCAGTAAAAGTAGTAGTAGTAGTAGGAGGAGGAGGAGGAGGAGGAGGAGGAGTAGCAGTAACAGTAGTAGCAGCAGCAGTAGTAGGAGTAGTAGTAGGAGTACCAGTAGCAGTAGTAGTATTAGTAGTAGTAATAGTAGTAGTAGGAGTAGTAGTAGGAGTAGTAGCATTAGCAGTAGGAGTAGTAGTATTAGTAGTAATAGTACCAGTAGCAGTAGTAGGAGTAGTAGTAGTATCAGTAACAGTAGTAGCAGCAGTAGTAGTATTAGGAGTAACAGTAGTAGCAGCAGTTGGATTAGTAGGAGCAGTAGTAGGAGCAGTAGTATTATTAGTAGTAGGAGTAATAGTAGTAGGAGTATTAGTAGGAGTAGTGATAGTAATAGTAGTAGTACCAGTAGTAGGAGTATTAGTAGTAGGAGTTGTGGTAGTATTAGTAGTAGTAGAAGTAGTAGTAGTAGTATCAGTAACAGTAGTAGTAGCAGTAGTAGTAGGAGTAGTAGGAGGAGGAGGAGGAGGAAGAGTAACAGCAGCAGTAGTAGTAGTAGCAGTAACAGTAGTAGTAGCAGCAGTAGTAGTAGGAGGAGTAGTAGTAGCAGTAACAGTAGTAATAGCAGCAGCAGTAGTAGTAGTAGGAGTAGCAGTAGTGGCAGTAGTAGGAGTAGCAGCAGCAGTAGGAGTACCAGTAGCAGTAGTAGTATTAGTAGGAGTAATAGTAGTAGTAGTATGAGTAGTAGCATTAGCAGTAGGAGTAGTAGTATTAGTAGTAATAGTAGGAGTAGTATTAGGAGTAGGAGTAGTAGTATTAGTATTAATAGTAGGAGTAGTAGCATTACATTAGGAGTAGTAGTATTAGTAGTAATAGTAGGAGTAGTATTAGGAGTAGTAGTATTAGTATTAATAGTAGGAGTAGTAGCATTAGGAATAGGAGTAGTAGGAGTAGTATTAGTAGAAGTAGGAGGAGTATTAGTAGTAGTAGAAGTAGGCGTAGTAGTAGTATTAGTAGTATTAGTAGGAGTAGTAGTATTAGTAGGAGTATGAGTAGTAGGAGTAGTATTAGTAGTAGGAGTCGTAGCATTAGGAGTAGGAGTAGTATTAGTAGTAGGAGTAGGAGTAGTAGTATTAGGAGTAATAGTATTAGGAGTAGTAGTAGTAGTAGAACACTTGGGGTATAAAACAATAGTTATGTCATAGATCCTCTATTCTAACTAGTTTTTATAATAATACTTTTTAATACGTTTACGTTATAATACGTAATAATACGTTTTTTTCTTCACCAGGACAATAAGACAGCTTTGTACTGGGCTGTGGAGAAGGGCAATGCCACCATGGTCAGAGACATCCTGCAGTGTAACCCAGACACAGAGACCACTACCAAGGTACAGTGGTTTAATGGTGGTTTGTGCCTTTAATTCATATGCACTGTTATAAAAAGAAAAGAAAGATTGGCACTAATTTGCCAGTGTGTTTCAGGATTCTGAGACTCCCTTGATCAAAGCTACCAAGATGAGAAACATTGAAATTGTGGAGCTACTCCTGGACAAAGGAGCAAAAGTGTCTGCCGTGGATAAGGTAAGAGCGAGCCGTACGTTGTCCTGTATATAACATAAATATATGATGGGCATGGTTTTTGGCTTGTTAATCATCCCGAGTGTTCTCCCTTCTGCTAGAAAGGGGACACGCCTCTTCACATCGCCATCCGTGGGAGGAGCCGCAGGCTGGCTGAGCTACTCCTGCGCAACCCAAAAGATGGCCGCCTGCTCTACAAGCCCAATAAGGCAGGAGAGACACCATACAACATCGACTGCACTCACCAGAAAAGCATTCTTACTCAAATCTTTGGAGCCCGTGAGTCCTTCTCAATTGTACATAATGCTATCTCTGCTTTAATACAAACACCGAGACGAGTTTTTTTTAAACCTCATAATAACCTGCTAAATATAATAAATCCATGTACATCTTTATTATATTTCCTGAGACCTGATGATTGCTTTAATTCAATTGTATGCTAGTATCATATGCTGTTGTGATTGTGATTTTGTATTTGGTGTTATGTATTAAGTGTGTATTGTCCCCTCAGGACACCTGTCCCCCACTGAGACAGACGGAGATATGCTGGGCTATGACCTGTACAGCAGTGCTCTGGCTGACATCCTGAGTGAGCCCACCATGCAGCCCCCTATTTGTGTAGGCCTGTATGCTCAGTGGGGCAGCGGCAAGTCCTTCCTGCTCAAGAAACTAGAGGGTGAGTGCTGGGTTGGGCAACAGTTTTGTGTTGATATTTCAGGAGCTGATATTTTATAGAATTTCTCCTTGTGACAGATGAGATGAAGACGTTTGCAGGGCAGCAGATTGAGCCGCTGTTCCAGTTCTCTTGGCTCGTCGTGTTCCTGTCACTCTTGCTGTGCGGTTGTGTGGCTCTGCTCCTCGGTTTCACTGTGGACCCCAACCTGGCCATTGCGGTCTCCCTCAGCCTGCTGGCTCTGCTCTATTTGTTCTTTGGTACAAAAAAAAACCAAAACAAATCAATGAATAAATAAAATTAGATGAATGTTTTATGCTTTCGTTATCATTTCTTGCTTTTGAGAAGGATTTGCACATTTGTTACACAAGAGGGCAGTCTAGGCAGTGTCTGACTTATGTCTCTTTGTTTTGTTAGTTCTTTTAGTGGTTTATATGGCGATCAAGCATTAATGCTTTCCTTTTCTTCCTCACTCCCTCCTCCTCAGTGGTTGTGTACTTTGGGAGTAGGCGTGAGGGCGAAAGTTGGAACTGGGCTTGGGTTCTCAGCACTCGGCTCGCTCGCCACATTGGCTACTTGGAGCTACTGCTCAAACTCATGTTTGTTAACCCTCCAGAGCTGCCTGAACAGACCACACGGGCATTGCCTGTCCGGTAATTAAACTTTCATGCCTCTCAACTGTATCTTAATATCTTAGTCTTAACATTTTGAATGCTGCCATCATCATCATTATTATCATCATTATTATTATTATTATGAACTGGTGATTGAATGAGGTTTACTAATAAAAAAGTATTTGTCACAATTTAACAAGTAATTGAACAATTTATCAAGATTTAAAATAGAATGAAAATGTGATAAATGGAAAATAATTACTCATCTGTTTACTAACATAAAGCATGATTTTTTTCTTTTTGCTGTTTACATTTACATAAACGTTTTTTAGGATTTGACTAAATGTTCGTTTCCAGGTTCCTGTTTACAGATTATAACAGGCTGTCCAGTGTTGGTGGAGAGACCTCCATGGCAGAAATGATCGCCACTCTCTCTGATGCATGTGAGAGAGAGTTTGGTTTCATGGCCTCCAGACTCTTCCGTGTCTTTAAGACAGAGGACACTCAAGGTAAATAAGGCCAGCCTGTTGCCCACCGCTAACATGAAAAGTGTCTTCTTCTTTGAATACAATTTTAAATATTACCAGACATTCATTCCATCGGACTTTTGTGATGAACACCAGGCAAAAAGAAATGGAAGAAGACATGCTGCATCCCATCCTTTGTGATCTTCATCTTCATCCTGGGTTGCCTCATCACGGGCATGGCCTTGCTGTCTGTCTTCAAAGTAGACAGCCAGAACCAGACTGTGAATGCGGTGCTGGTTGCCATGGCGAGCGTGGTTGGCCTGGCTCTTCTGTTGAACTGCAGGACATGGTGGCAGGTGATTGATTCGGTACTGAACTCGCAGAGGAAGAGGCTGCACAGTGCAGCTAACAAGATGCAAAAGCTTAAGAGTGAAGGCTTCATGAAGGTGGGTCCACACAATCACACGCACTAATTGTATACGGTAGTTTCTGTTCAAACTGTGCCTTTTGTAATTTGATCTTGTAACTCATGTACTCTTTACACAGAATGCACTCCTGAACATGATTGAAAAATCTTTTTAATTGAATTTCCATTACAGATCAAAACAGACTGGCCATTTGTATGAATGTTATACAATGAAGTGAATTACACTTCCCAAATAATAAATTCCAGCATCACATAACGCACATAATACTGCTCCTCGCTCGAGCCAATATCACACAAGAAGTATTTTATTTAAAGTATTGGTCAACCTAAAGGGGCGAAGAATGTTTAGTGAATTAAATCGCTTTCCAAAAATGCGGCATTGGCCTAACACCATCAGAACTAACATAGCGGTGAAGCAAACAACGTGATCAGTTATTCTAGTGCTAATAAAAAAAAAGACAGTCTGGTTTTGAGTAGGAGAAATTAAAATCAGTTAACTGTATGCAGAATGTGCTTGTTTTTGGTGCATCACCATGTAGTATCTTCTATATGCTCCTACACTTTACTTGATCATTTTATTATTATTATTATTATTATTATTATTATTATTATTATTATTTTCTGTTCCTTTTTCAGCAAACAAGTGAATTGATTTGTTTGATGTTTTCCTTTCTATAGCAAGTGTAAAAGGTCTGTGTACTGATGCAACAAAAACACAGCAATGAATGTTGTTCAATACAGTTTTAGACATCTGACATGAACTGGACGGCAGACCCGACGTTGTCTTGTGTTAATTCTGAATAATCGGTTGTATAATGTAAGCTCATACGCTCAGCTGGTTGCTTATTAATCTGATTGCTCTGACTGTAGCCGAGTATGTCATCATACAGACATGGTGCTTAGTGTAAGAATGTGGTGCATAGTGCATCTTCTGTTTTTGTGTATATCTCGTACTAAGTAGTTTTAGCTCTTCAAATGAAATACAACATAAAACTAAGGCAACCTACCAAAAGGTTTTAGGATCATCAAGGTGTGTCTTTCTGATAGTGGAGTCATGAACAGTGACCTTTATTGATGCAAGAGGGGCCTGTAGGTCCTTTGATGTTGTCCTTGGCTCTTTTGTGACTTCCTGGATGAGTAGTCGCTGTGCTCTTGGAGGAAGTTTGGAAAGTCGGACACTTCTGGGAAGGTTAACTACTGTGTCGAGGTTTTCCATTTGGAGATAACGGTTCTCACTGTGGTTCTTTGGAGTCCCAGAGCCTTTGAAATAGCTTTGTAACCCTTCCAAGACTGATGTATTTCAATCACCTTCTTCCTCATCATTTCTGGAATTTCTTTCAATTTTGCCATGGTGTGTTACTGAGTAAGACCTTTTAACCAACTTCATACTGTTAAGAAAGTTCTATTTAAGTGCTGATGTGATTGAAGAGGGTTTTCCGTAATCAGGCCTGGTTGAGTCTAGTCCAGCTGAACACCATTATCAATGCAATTTCATAGATTTAGGGAATTAGTAACCATGCGGGCAAATACATTTTCACACAGGACCAGTTGGTATATTCAATAAATAACGTTATCATTTAAAAACTGTATTGTGTTTAGTCAGGTTGCCTTTGTTTTATGTTACATTTTGTTTTAATTTCTGAAACACTTTAGTACGAGATAAACACAAAAACAGAAGAAATCAAATACTTTTTCACAGCACTGTAGGTTTTGGTGTGAAATTAAGGTTTCTTAATAATAACAAGACTTGCTTGTTAAATGCACACTTATTCCAGATAGTTTTCTCTGACTATACTTTATGCAGGTGTTAAAAAATGAGGTGGAACTCATGGCTAAAATGGCGAAGACTATCGACAGCTTCACCCAGAATCAAACACGTCTAGTTGTCATCATCGATGGTCTGGATTCCTGTGAGCAAGATAAAGTCTTGCAAATGTTGGACACGGTGAGGAACAGTAGCCTAGATCATTTATCAGCCAGCAGAGGTCTCTGCTGCATCACTTTTTCCGCTCAAAAAGAAATATTAGTATTTCTTTCCAAACTGGTTTTGGAAACATTGTCGTCAGTAATACTTACAAACCCTAAAATATTTCTTTTATTACACATACTCATACGAAACAGAAACATGCTGAATTGTATGATTAGCTATACATATTGCAGAGAGAGCAATTTAGTGCACATGTATTCAAACATGTATACAGTTGCAATCAAAATGATTCAACCCCCATTGCAAATCGTATTTATTGTCAAAATGTACAGAATTTCAGCTGTTGCAATGAACAAATCAAACAAACGCTATTACAATAGTTCAACACAACGAATATTTCAAGTGGTTTCCTCCAAATTCATCTGAAAATGCAACTTATAATGACCCAAAATTATTCAAACCCCTCTGAATAGAACCCCTCACAACAGATATGCAAATATGCAAAATAGGTGTTGTCTCAAGCACACCTGATGCAACTAATCAAGGGATTTATTAGTTGCACCAGGAGACTTGAGCTGGAACACATGAAATACCTGAACTGGCTAGGGGTAGAAAATGTATGAAATACTCTGACGGGGCAGAAAAAGGAAGCTATCAATGGCTGCAACCAGATGTCTGAGAAGGCAGGTTGTGAAAAACCCTCGAGTGGCTGCAGAAGACCTGCAGCTAGACTTGGTGGCAACATGTACTGAGGTTTCAGTGAGGACAGCAGAAGGTTTCCATGTCAGAACTCCAAGACGTTCACCACTACTGACCCAAAAGCAGAAGAAAAGTCGCTCAAACTCATATAAATAAGCCACAGAAGGTTTGGGATTCTGTTCTGTGGAGCGATGAGACATCAGCATGATGGATCAGCGGTATGTCTGGAGGAAGAAGAATAAAAAAAGAAAACTCTGTCCACAGTCAAACATGGTGGTGGCTCGGTGATGCTCTGCTTTACATCCTCTGGCACTGGAATCCTGCAGTGTGAGGAAAGTGAGATGGATTCAGTGAAGTATCAGGAAAGTATCAGTGTCAGGATTTGAAGAAGGCGGTTGCATCACGTAAACCCAAGAATATTACTGAACTGGCCATTGCTCATGAGGAACAGTATAAGATCCCTCAGGAACGTTTCCAGAAGCTCTGCATCTTATTTGCAGAAGGTCATAACAGCAAAAGCGTTGAATTTGGGGAAACCACTTGAAGCATTCGTTGTGTCTAACTATTTCAATAACTCTTGTTTGATTTGTTCATTGCAAACAGTTGAAAGTCTGTAAATTTTGACAATAACCCTGATTTGCACTGGGGGTTGAATCATTTTGATTGCAACTGTATTATCGATCATCCAAGAGAAACACATTGTGCTTCATTGCACAATGTTTATCACGTTATCTTCTTGTAATTCTTTTGATCTCCAGGTGAGGGTGCTTTTCTCCAAAGGTCCATTCATCTCTATCTTTGCCAGTGACCCTCACATTATCATTAAAGCCATCAACCAGAACCTGAACAGTGTATTGCGTGACTCCAACATCAATGGCCACGATTACATGCGCAACATCGTACACCTGCCTGTCTTCCTCAACAGCCGGGGCCTTAGCAGTGCTAAGAAGTTGTGTGCACCAGCCCCAGCCAACGGAGAAACGGGCAATTCGGAGGGTGAGTCAGATTTAGAGCTGCAACTAATTATTATGTTCATAATCGATTAATTGATTGTTTCTCTCTCTCTCTCTCTCTCTCTCTCTCTCTCTCTCGATTAACCTGATCGAAAAATCCCCAAACTTTCAATATCATTTCTTCGTTTATTTAAATTAAAATCCACAAACTGAGTGTTTGAAAAAAATGAACACAATCTGTTAACTCAAATCCAAATTTCATTCTGATGGAATTTTCACAAGAGCATGCTTAACACTTTGTAAACTGTGCACAGCTCGATACTAAGTGTGAAAAAACAGGGTTATGGTAGGATGGCGTCAGATAGGTATTTCCCATTTAGTGCATAAAACGGAGACACTTTAGCGTGCACTGCTGCCGGAGAGCAGGAATAAAATTAATTCCCCCAAACTTGATCACAGAGCACAGCACTCAGCTCACACCTCACTTTCATAGTACCACTGCAAAGAGTTATGGCATATAGCATACTTCAAGTAATAATACATTTTCATGCGCTATTTCACCTCATGGAAAAAGAAACATGAACTGAGTGATGCAGCAGCTGTAACCATACGGCCCTACAGTGGCCTCCTGGTTACAAACAAATAGTTTTTTCCCCACAATTTTAGGTGTTCCGTTTTTGAACTTTTTGTCTTTTTGTGCTTCCTGTTTGCAGGTTGGCATGAGGAGCTCAACAGGAAGCTATCCCAAAACAGTCTTGGAGAAATGGCTAAGCTGGGCAGCAAGACCACTTTAAATCGCAGGGTGAGTCCACCAGAATTGCCCTCCTGCACCATGTGAACCCCACTGCTGTGTCCTCCTCATGACAAATTAAAACTATAGTCTGTGACAATACGCTGGCACAGAACCCATGTGGTCAGAGTACCATGACTGAAGCAGGTTTGATTGAATAAATCAAATTTAAACAAGTAGTGTCAGCATTTAAAATGCTAAACCGTAAAATATAGATAATGATTAAAGGGAGCTGGTCAGTTAAGTAATACATTTGGGGACTTTGGTCAGGTAATGAGTTCCTAACAGATGTATATGGACATGCAACATATTAATGAGAAAAACACAACATGAACAGCCACAATCCCTACAACAAGCACTTTTATAATAAAGTTCAAAGCGGTTTGCATTAACGATGGGGTGTATGTATTAGGTATGCGCGTGAAACTCTTTGTGTAACGACCATGCCTATATCATGAAGCCACTCATTATTACTCATAATTTCTACAGTCTTTGCTTAGAAATATATAGAAATCTTTACATGTTATTAGTAGAGAACAGTACTGTGTGGCATTTCAAAGCTTTAAAGTTTCTTTGACATGTGTCTTCCTCTTTTAGGACACATACCGGCGTCGTCAGATGCATAGGTCAGTCACAGGTCAGATGTCCTTTGACCTGACCAAGTTGCTGGTGACTGAGGACTGGTTTAGTGACATCAGCCCTCAGACCATGAGGAGGCTGCTCAACATTGTGTCTGTCACAGGTAAGCTTTTCAGACCAGACTTTTTCTTGTGTGCTTTCTATCATATAAATCGCTGCATGTACTGTAGCTGGTACACCAAACTGTGCATATTTTACACAGGTCGACTACTGAGGGCCAATCAGATCACGTTTAACTGGGACCGGCTGGCATCCTGGATCAACCTGACTGAACAGTGGCCCTACCGGACATCATGGCTTATCCTTTACCTGGAGGAGACTGACGGAATTCCCGAACAGGCCACACTCAAAACCATCTATGAAAGGTTTAGCTTTGATTACTGTAGCATAACCTGCCCAACCCAATACTTTCCTAAATATATAAATGTATAATCCATAAATAACTGGCACCCTGTCCAGGATGTACCCCGCCTTGTGCCCGATGTTCCCTGGGATAGGCTCCAGGTTCCCCGTGACTCTGAAAAGGAGTAAGCGGTAGAAGATGGATGGATGGATAATCCATAAATATCAAGCTGACTGCCGATTAGTATTTTATACTATGTTAACAGACTTCCCCTAAAATATACATATTTGGTGTTACTATTGGGTTCAGAAAGTATTCAGACATTTGTGTAATCACATTTGTGTAAACATTTGATGATATCTTTTCATGTGACAACACTGAAGAAATGACACTTTGCTACAATGTAAATTATTGAGTGTACAGCTTGTGTAACAGTGTCAGTGTAAATGTACTGTCCCCTCAAAATAACTCAACACACAGACATTAATATCTAAACCTTTGGCAACAAAAATGAGTACACCCCTAAGTGAAAATGTCTAAATTCAGCCCAATTAGCCATTTTCCCTCCCAGGTGTCATGTGAGTTGTTAGTGTTACAAGGTCTCATGTGTGAATGGGGAGCAGGTGTGTTAAATTTGGTGTCATCGCTCTCACACTCCCTCATACTGGTCACTGGAAGTTCAACATGGCCCCTGATGGAAAAGAACTCTCTGTGGATCTGAAAAAAAAAAAAAGAATTGCTGCTCTGCATAAAGATGACCTAGGCTATAAGAAGATTACCATGACCCTGATACTGAGCTGCAGCATGGTGGCCAAGACCATACAGCGGTTTAACAGGACAGGTTCCATTCAGAACAGGCCTCGCCATGGTCGACCAAAGAAGTTGTCAGCGTCAAACAGTTTGCTGAAGACAAGCAGACTAAGGACATGGATTACTGGAACCGTGTCCTGTGGTCTGATGAGACCAAGATAAACTTATTTGGTTCAGATGGTGTCAAGCGTGTCTGGCGGCAACCAGGTGAGGAGTACAAAGACGTGTGTCTTGCCTACAGTCAAGCATGGTGGTGGGAGTGTCATGGTCTGGGGCTGCATGAGTGCTGCCGGCACTGGGGAGCTACAGTTCATTGAGGGAACCATGAATGCCAACTTAGGGGTGTACTCACTTTTGTTGCCAGCAGTTTAGACATTAATGTCTGTGTGTTGAGTTATTTTGAGGGGACAGTAAATTTACACTGTTACACAAGCTGTACACTCACTACTTTACATTGTAGCACAGTGTCATTTCTTCAGTGTTGTCACATGAAAAGATATCATCAAATATTTACACACATGTGAGGGGTGTACTCACTTTTGTGAGATACTGTATATCTATATTTGATCATTGAGCTCTATGGAGAATTGTGGGAACTGATACACACAGATGTGTGCTTTTCTACGGTTGCAATCAAAATGATTCAACCCCCTTTGCAAATCAGGTTTATTGTCAAAATGTACAGTCTTTCAGCTGTTTGCAATAAACATGAAATAGAATGGAACACAACGAATAGAATAGAACACAACAAATGCTTCAAGTGGTTTTTCCAAATACAACTGAAAATGCAACTTATACTGACTTCTCCAGTTTTAAAATTATTCAACCCCGTCATGGCAAGCATGTTTAGTACTTAGTAGAGCACGCTTTTGCTGTTATGACCTGCTGCAAATACGATGCAGAGCTTCTAGAAGCGTTCCTGAGGGATCTTGGGGCGGCTGTGGCTCAGTCGGTAGAGCGGGTTGTCCACCAATCCACCAACCGTGGGGTTGGCGGTTCGAATCCCGGCCCGGGTGATCCCATGCCGAAGTGTCCTTGGGCAAGACACTGAACCCTAAGTTGCCCCCAATGGCAAGCTAGCACCTTGCATGGCAGCTCTGCTACCATTGGTGTGTGAATGTGCTCTCATTAGTAAGTCGCTTGTAAATGTAAAAATGATATTTCTGTAAAGCTGCTTTGAGACAATGTACCATTGTAAAAAGCGCTATACAAATTGATAAATTATTATTATTATTAATTATCTTCTCCCGTTCCTCATGAGCAATGGAGTCCAGTTCAGTAATATTCTTGGGTTTGTGTGCTGCAACCGTCTTCTTCAAATCCCACCTGAGATTTTCTATGAGGTTCAAGTCAGGTGACTCTGATAGCCCTGTAGAATCTTCCTGGACTTCTTCTGCACCCAAGCCTTGGTGGAATTTGCGGTACGATTGGGATCATTGTCCTGTTGGAAGGTCCAATGACGCCCAAGCTTCAGCTTCCTCACAGACAGCGTAAGGTTTTCTCCTAGGATTTCTTGATACTTCACTGAATCCATCTCACCTTCCACACGCTGCAGGTTTCCAGTGCCAGAGGATGTAAAGCAGCCCCAGATCATCACGGAGCCACCACCATGTTTGACTGTGGACAAAGTGTTCTTTCTTCATTCTCCTACCTCCAGACATACCGCTGATCCATCGTGCTGAAAATTTTCATTTTTGTCTCATCGCTCCACAGAACAGAATCCCAAACCTTTCTGTGGCTTATTTATATGAGTTTGAGCGACGTTTCTTCTGCTTTTGAGTCAGTAGTGGTGAACGTCTTGGGGTTCTGGGATGGAAACCTTCTGAGTTTAGTACAAGCCTTACTGTCCTCACTGAAACCTTAGTGCATGTTGCCACCAAGTCTCGCTCCAGGTCTTCTGCAGCCACTTGAGGGTGTTTCACAACCTGCCTTCTCAGACATCTGGTTGCAGCCGTTTATAAGTTGCATTTTCAGTTGAATTTGGGGAAACCACTTGAAGCATTCGTTGTGTTGGACTATTTCAATTGCTTATGTTTGCTTTGTTCATTGCAAACAGCTGAAACTCTGTAACTTTTGACAATAAACCTGATTTGCTCTGGGGGTTGACTCATTTTGATTGCAACTGTAATTCCCCACAGTGAGTACAAAAGCCAGCTCCACAATATCCTGCAAAATTTTACAAGATCTGCATTTCAGCAGTTCCACGTGAGCTTAGAATGTACTTGAAGGTTATATTTCCTGAGATTGTTTAATTTGTCTATGTAAGTGTATATGTCTTTCTATGTAACAGTATTTCCAAGAACATTCCCACCACTAAAGATGTGGAGCCCTTGCTGGAGATAGATGGAGATGTGCGGAGTTTTGAGGTGTTCCTTTCGTCTCGCACCCCAGTGCTGACTGCTCGAGACATCCGAACCTTCCTCCCCTGCACAGTCAACCTGGACCCTAAGCTCCGAGAGATTATAGCAGGTGAGAAACCTGCAACTGTCCTTCTGATTCATGAGGATTGAATATCAGGACTGAGGTTTTTTAACCTTAACATTCTGTTTATGTGAAACGTAAATGTTTAAATGAACACACACACACACACACACACACACACACACACACACACACACACCTGCTTTCAGAAGGATTCCTGAGTATGCAAAAGGGTTTTTGTGCATCTAATTTCCTGAATGTTATTTTGTATTGCTAATAACCAAGATGAAAATTGAAATAGTGTTTACAAATAACATACACAATGGTCTGAGTCAGTAATCCATCTCTTGCCAAGTAAGTGAACAGAACGTGAAGGTTAACAGACTGAAGGAGATGTTAGATTTTGCGTTTCTCTATCACTGGATGCCTTGTAGTAGACTGCAGCTGCTCTGCTTCCTGCCTCCTCAGATGTTCGTGCTGCTCGGGAGCAGATGAACATGGGTGGGGTTACGTATCCCACACTTCCCCTGCAGGACCCTGCTGTCCGCCCCACGTCCATCTACAGCCAGCATTCCTCTGCCTGCTCGCCCACCGCCTCTTACAATGGCCCATACAACGCGAGTGGTGTGTCCCCTCAGCCCCACAGTGCCTTCTACAGCGGCATAGCCGGCCCTCAGCACCCCTATTACAACAGGGTAAGTGTCTCTACAAAGCCTTCAGGCAGTTCTGTAGATAAGTTGGATATCTGATCTGCTTTGGATCTTTAGAGTGGTACCACCAAGAAAGAATGGTATTTGGGGACAGGGTTAAGGATTAAGGATTTTTTTCATCTTGTCAACTATCCGCATTGTATTCTGGTCGCAAGGTGAACCGTAACGCCAGGAACAAATTGAATTCATTCATGTTGCCGTCTTCGATGTGACCATTTCAGCCGTCTCTCAAGTTATTGTGAAAATAGTTGGTTCCGGTTTTTTTTTTTTGAACTAGTTCTTCTTGTACTGAGATGTGCAGTATTAAGAATGATCTAACGTTACTAATCACAGTCTGTTCATTTAACGGATGTGGACGATCTTGTGGATGAGTTCACTCCTTCGATTCCCACTTCAACTCTGGATATATTTTCTATTTCTCTGGTCTGGAAAGAGTTTTTCCATTTCTCCTCTCTCTGCAGATAGGTCATTGTCAGATTTCATTTGATCATTTCTATTGATTTTCTATAATTTTTTTATTTTATTTTAATCTCAACATTTTTATTGAAGTGTTTGTGTTGTGCGTGTGTGTGTGTGTGTGTGTGTGTGTGAGCAGAACCCCTTATTGTTGGAACATTTTGTGTTTGTGTTTCATTTTCATTTGCTAAATTTGTTTCCTTTTCCGAAATTCCCTCTCCCAGCCTTATTTCCCCCACCTTTTTTATGTGCTGCCCCGGCAGTACACTGGCAGCTCCCATCCCACATACATCCCTGCACCTCCACGCCCACTCATTAAAGCGACACATCCCAGGGAGCCTAGCTCTGCAATCGTAAGTACTGGAACTTGCGTACTGGTAGACCGCCTCTGATTTTACGTCATATCTTCATGTGTGCTATGTTTTCATTATCAGCTCTTTTACTCATAGATGTGCTTTTTATTTGGCGCTAACAGTTATTCTGCATCCAACAGGATGCATTTCTGCTCATTAGTGCCTTTGTGTTGTCCGAGTTTTTTTTTTGTAAATATTGTATTTTGTACTTTTTGTCTTTTTAATGCCAAACTCTTAAGAATTGTAACATTTAAGCATAGTACTTTGCTGTGTGTGTGAGTGAGAGCGAGAGAGCATAGTTAAGTTCCTGCCTTCTGTTCACACACATGCACACAGTGTCAGTGACGTCAACCACCAGCTGTCTAATGCTCACTGGAGCCTGTAGTGGAATAGAAACTCCACCTGCTTTGCGAAACACATACCTGCTCCCTTGATACACGTTTTTATTTTTTTTTCTTCCTGTTTCATTGCAAATGGCCTATATGTGGTTCTCTCACATTCTCCACCTCCTCTGTCTCTTCCCTTCTCTCCTTTCGAGCAGTTTAAGGTAGCATCTTTGAAAAAGAAGCAGGTACTGAATTCCTCTAGACTTGGCTTAAACACTGCTGCTGTGCTGCCCTGTTCATGCTGCCCTTCCTTGAAAATGCCTTTTCACGCTCTCGCTCCTTCTTTTACACATGCTTCTTCTGCAAACCAGAGCTCCCAGCATGCCCTTTGGGAACTGACATAGAGTCTCAATGGGGAAGGAGGAACTAGGATGTTAAATATAAAGCTAACGTTTAACGCTGGCAGCATAACTCCTTCCCTTAAAGTATTGTTTTATATAGGTTACCAAAACAAAAAAGATATCTATATCCAAGGTATCATTGAATTTCACCTCTAACACTGGCCTAGAACTTTAAAGTGCCATGGAAGAGCGTCATCGATGCTGCGTCATGGAATTCCTCTCAAACGCAAATTTCATATGAACCGTACTTCTGATATTCAGTATTCTGGTATGAATAATGTCTAGTGCAGAATTAGGACTGTGCTGTGGTTCCCTCTGGGGGGGAAAATGTCACATATTGTAGAGCACAAACAGTATTTTGCTCACAGGGTGTGACTTTAACTGTAGTTATTGAAACAACATCTTTTTTGTTTAAGTATCGATTAGAATAAATTCACTGATTTCACGTAGAATCCCATTACTAACTGACTGTCTTTGCAAAAGCTTTAAATGACATTACAGTGCAGTGATTCATGAACCATTTTTAGCTTACTAGAACTTCACAGGAACTGCTCCGTAACCATTTCTACAATCCTTCAATTCAGTAGAATGCTCCTCTTTGCCAGAGTTTAAATTCGAACTCTTTTCCTATTCTCTGGATAGCTTGGATTGCATACTAACAAATAAGCATGATATTTGAGTTTTTGCCCAATGTGCTTTGGCTACCTCGTTGTGAGGGTCTCAAAAACCCTTGTCATAAATGTGCAGGCGGTAGTAACGTGCAAGAACTGATTCTTTTCTCTGTGCCTGCTGTCGTGTGCGTCAGGGCACTGCTTCCGTGGTGTCAGGCGCCCCATCCGTGCTGCTCAGCTCCATGAATACAGACATGGTGTGTGAGCGTCTCAGAGTGATGGAGGGCATCGACCAAGGCATGCTGGCCCAATACACTGCCACCATTAAGAAGGTGAGTTCTTTGTGTGTGAGTGAGAGAGAGAGAAAAAGATATGTGGTGTACACTTTTCCCAAAGAGAGAGTTATGCTGCTGCTAATGAATATTTGTCACAGGCCAATGTGAATGGACGGGTTTTATCCCAGTGTAACCTGGATGAGCTGAAGAAAGAGATGAACATGAACTTCGGAGACTGGCAGCTCTTTAGAGGAATTGTGAGTTAATTTGAAGTTCTCCTTGAACTAGCTATTTATTTGATTCATTGTTTCTAAAGAAAGAAAAAAAGGTGAAATGTTCAAAGCAATATCAAAACAGCATGTTTGGAACAAGTAAACTGATCCAAAGTCTGCCAAATGATGTTTTCGTTAATGATCCCAGAAGGTGAGGCATTGATGCCAAAGCCTTTTGCCAGCGGCAGGTGTAATGGAGGAAAAGCTTTAATCAGTGTCCATCCTTCCTATATGCAAACGATGCAAGTTGTGTAGCGCCCCCATTGTCCCTGGTCCACCCGTGACCCACCAATGGCCCAGCATGAATTGTGTAGTTCTTTATTATTTAGATAAGCTTATTAGACCCTAATGCCTTTTAAGCAGCACTACAGACTAATTGGAAAAAAAACAGACAGACGTGCTTTTTTTCTAAAGGCCACAGGAATACACTCACTGTAATGACACCCTGGTGTGTGCAGGTGATGGATTTGCGTCACTTGGAGAGCCAAGTCATGCATGAAGAGGCCCCCAGTGAGCAGGGCAGCAGCATGGTGGGTCACGGAGAGACTAGTAGGAATCGTGGTACTTCTGGCCATGGAGGACCTGCTAACACCGATACCTCACCTATGTACAACTTCAACCTTAGCTTTGAGGAGCTCTCTAATGTGGGCCTGGATGAGCTTCCGAGGAATCCCAATCCTCCATGGATGGTGAGTCTACTTTTTAACCTTTGGAAGATCCTGTTTTCATTTAGTGCTTGATCAAATTGATTCTCACACTGCTGCATGCTCTCTGCAGAACACTACACATCGCACTCCCAGCATGTCCAGTCTGAACTCCCAGGAGTCCTCCAATGAGATCTGCAAACTCACTGACAAGCAACAGGCTGAGTACCGCAATGCCTACCAGGAGTACATTGCCTCAATGGCAGGGCTTGAGGCAACCGGTAGTGGGGCGGAGAAGCCTGTACAGCCCCATCCAGGCCAGTTTATGCACTCCAGCTCTGAAGATAAGAATAAAGATGGATCCGATCAAGATGGACGCAAGTCGTACTCTAAGCGAGCTGGTGGAAAGCCAGCGGTAGATGCAACTGACTATGCTTCCACTGAAGCTGCCACTCTAGATCCCATCAGCGAGGAGGATGAGAAGTTTGACCACGGCTCGTCCAAGTCCCTGCTTGGACGCAAGTCCTCTGCAGAGAAGCTGGGCCTCTTCCAGAGTGCTGACCTGAAGCTGAAGGCTGCAGGAGGACTGCGCTACCAGAAACTGACCAGTGATGACGAAGAGTCAGAAGAGTCTGATAACACCCCCCTGATCAAGGATGTCAAGAAAGTAGAACCCAAGCGCAGTGAGAATGATGATTCATCTTTAGCAAAGGGGAAAGAGTACCTCTCTGATAAGAAGGACTCGTCCGATTCAGGTGTTCGCTCTAACGAAAGCTCACCGAATCATTCTCTGCAGGACGAGGAGGCTGACCTGTCTCAATCAGAGAGGTCCAACCTTATAGAGCTAGATGAGGAGAGCTTAGCCCGCAAGAGAGGCCTGCCTAATAGTCTGAGTGGCCTCCAGGATCCGGCAATCGCACGCATGTCAATTTGCTCTGAAGACCAGTGCAGCCTCCTGGCCAGTAGCCCTGAAGAAAGCTGGCCTTCAACTAGAAGCTATAACCTCAACCGCACTCCCAGCAACAACACCCTCAACAACAACACCAATGCCCAGCAGGGGAACCGCCTACACCAACCAAATGAAAGTTCCAACACCACCGGCAGTGACGTCATCGTAACCCCTGGGTCCAGCACCACCTCCACATCCACACCTTCCACACACAACGAGAACGTACGTGTAGTGCACTTGAAGAGAGGCCTGAACCCTGGAGACCCACCTGAGATCTGCACTGTGTCCACTGACACAGTGGTCTTCAGCGAGGAGCGCGAGAGCATCCTGTGAGAACCTGCACCCAGGTCCTGGCAAGGCTTTCTGCGCTGCCACTCTCAAGAGTTAGATGTTGTGATGTAGTGATGCATGCTCAGTGGAATGTGTAAACCTGTTGGTTCAGTGATGTCTCTGTATTTCAGTATTGAATAGTGGTAGTCCGTCCACTGTAGTTTACCTACTTAAATGCTGCCTACATCCTTTTTTTTTTTAAATAGTTATTTTTAGAATCATTTTTACATTTATTTAATAGTCCTGTTTGTGAAGTATACAGTTAACAGTATTACTGCTTTAATCTCTTTTTGAAAACTCTAAATTGGCCAAGGTGAACATGAGCACTCAGATCATCTACCAGAATAACACCAGTAATTGTTGGCTATAATTAAACACATCGGCTAACCCTAATCACGTCATCAGATAAACTGACCATCATGCTCATTGTTTATCCAGTTACACTGTTGTGTTGTGCTGTGTTGAGTGTCAGTTGCATGCTTCCTGTCAAAGTATGAGAGGTTCTGCTTAAACTTTAAACGCAGGACTAAAACAAGAACAACAACAAACAAGTCGTCCGGCTAAAGTAATCTCTTACGGTTAAAGGTATCAATTGCTCGGGCACACTACAGATCCCGACGGAGAGTTTTTAAAGTTCAAACAACCCTGAAAAACATTAGGAGTAGTGTCCTGCATGTCTTGCTGCATTAAATCAAGTGAAGCATAAAAAGTTGCATGCACTAAGCTATCATTGTGTCTGTTTACTTGTATTAGCTGCTTAAGGCAAAGAAGTGGATGTGAGAACTGAACTGTCTACTACATGGAGAAAAATAAATTATATAATGACAGCTTTTCTGTTTTATGGATCTTTTATGCATGTCTAGACAATTCTAGTTATTAAGGTTAAACAATAACTGGTTTTGAAATGTCTGTATGAAGTGTGTTGCTGAGATATTTTAAATATTTTACTTTTCTATATTTCTCACAGTGGGTGCAGAAGGTAGCATTTGATCCCGTTTGATCCTTAACACAACCCCCCCCCCTCCTTCAGTGTGTCTCAAGGTCATGCCACTAGGTGGATTGTCTAAGATAAATGTCCGTGGAGTGTGAATGGTCTCTTATAATGGACTGGCGTGCCATCTAGGGAAGCGGTTTTCACACCCTGGCTCACGAGAATTTTAAAAAATGGGTCACCGGTATGATTTAAGGAAAATGTTAGTATAATAATTCATTCAGTTTTCGAATAACTGAATAGAAGCACACTAAAAAAATCATTCAAATACATGCAAAACAAATGAGTCACCTGACCCACGTCCATGCAACCAATCAGCTTGTACACTTTTTGTGTGCAGTGTTGTTGATGCCGCCATTTTCTTCTTCCCCGCTGAGATGATGTAAAGGTTTCGGTAGCGTGACATTAGTAGCCCTCCTTTCGTTTTGTTTATGCTGAACATGAGCGCCTGTGACCGAGACCCCTTCAAATGAACCAGCAGAAAACAAACGCAGCCGCAGACTGCTGAGATCAGCGGAAAAGACAACGAAGGGGATGCTTGTGAACAGTGAAGCAGTACTAGCCCAGTGAAGAAAAAGCAGAAATCCGGTGTAAGGCTGTATAAAGATGATTTTATTTTTAAGTTTGGGATGGATGGGTTCGTGAACTGTTCAGACACAGGACATGCTTCAATACTAATGTGCATAATATGCGGTGAAAAGTTTGCAAATGAAAGTTTGGACCAAGCAAAGTTGGAAAGATATTTAAGTCCGATCTGGCAATCAAACCGTATGCTCAAGAAATTCAGTCATCAGCTCAGGTACTCAGCAGAAGCGTAACACACAATCACAAATTGCACTTGGCATCTTATAAAGAAGTGTCATATCGTGTTGCCAAAGAAAAGCACAGCATACAATTGCCTAGAGATTAATATTGTCTGTTGCAATATATATATTTTATGAAGTTCTGGATGAAAATGCATCTGACAAGATAAAACAAATTCCTTTTAGTGACAATACAGTGTCGGGTCGAATTTAAGATATTACAGAACAGCTCATAGCGAGGACTTTGCTATTCATCTGGATGAAAGCACCGGCATTGCATCAAGTGCTAGGTTACTGGTTTATGTTCGGTACATTTGTGAAGGTGACTTCGTTGAAGACCTTCTGTGTTGCCCAATATTGCCTTCTAGCATGTCTTTTTGAAGAGTTGAATGCATTCATGACAAAATGCGGTCTGGATTGGGCCAATTGGAAAGTCATCACCAGCGTTGGGGCGGCCAACATCACTGGCAAATATAGCAGAGTTGTCAGAGGGATTACGGATGCAGCAGGACAGGACATTGCTTGGAATCATTGTTTTATTCATCGTGAAGCTTTGGCATCAAAAGGAATCCCACCCGAGCTTGAAGTAATGACGAGAGACATTGTCAAAGTGGTGAACGACATTAAAGGCAGTGCTCTTCATAGCAGACTTTTAGAGGCCCTGTGTACTAAAACAGATCACAAACATTTACTCTTTCTTACAGACTTGTGATGGCTGTCGAAGGACAGGGTGTTCAGTTGAGTGTCTGTATACACTCTTACATGCTTTTCTTACCGAGGAACTGTCACCTCTCGCAACCTCATTCAGTGATGAGAAATGGCTTTTAACCCGCTCTTGTCTGGTCGACATATTTTCTGTTCTAAATGAACTGAAACTAAAAACGCAAGTGGGACGACAACATTTTCAGACACTGTGAACGAATTAAGCTTTCCAGAAATCACTCCAACTCTGGAAGCTGCGACTCAAAACCTCAAGCTACTTCATGTTCCTGACGTTACAGTTGCAATCAAAATGATTCAACCCCCAGTGCAAATCCGGTTTATTGTCAAAATGACAGACTTTCAGCTGTTTGCGACGAACACATCAAACAAAAGCAATTGAAATAGTCCAACACAATGGATGCTTCAAGTGGTTTCCCCAAATTCAACTGAAAATGCAACTTATAATGACTTCTCCAGTCTCAAAATTATACAAACCCCCCTGAACAGAACCCCTCACAACAGCACAAATATGCAAAACAGGTGTTGTCCAAGCACACTTGACACAGCTAAACAAGGGCTTCATTTAGTTGCACCAGGTGTGCTTGAGCTGGAACACATGAAATACCTGAACATGCTAAGGGCAGAAAACGCATCAAATACCTGGACGGGGCAGAAAAAGGAAGCTATCAATGGCTGCAACCAGATGTCTGAGAAGGCAGGTTGTGAACAACCCTCGAGTGACTGCAGAAGACCTGCAGCTAGACTTGGTGGCAACATGTACTGAGGTTTCAGTGAGGACAGCAGAAGGTTTCCATGCCAGAACTCCAAGATATTCACCACTACTGACCCAAATGCAGAAGAAACATTGCTCAAAATCATATAGATAAGCCACAGAAGGTTTGGAATTCTGTTCTGTGGAGCGATGAAGCAAAACTGGAACTTTTCAGCACGATGGATCAGCGGTATGTCTGGAGGTAAGAGAATGAAGAAAGAACACTTTGTCCACAGTCAAACATGGTGGTGGCTCCGTGATGATCTGGGGCTGCTTTACATCCTCTGGCACTGGAAACCTGCAGCGTGTGGAAGGTGAGATGGATTCAGTGAAGTATCAAGAAATCCTAAGAGAAAACCTCACGCTGTGTGAGGAAGCTGAAGCTTGGGCGTCATTGGACCTTCCAACAGGACAATGATCCCAATCGTACCGCAAATTCCACCAAGGCTTGGGTGCAGAAGAAGTCCTGGAAGATTCTACAGGGCCATCACAGTCACCAGACACAGAAAATATCAGGTGGGATTTGAAGAAGACGGTTGCAGCACGCAAACCCAAGAATATTACTGAACTGGACGCCATTGCTCATGAGGAACGGGAGAAGATCCCTCAGGAACGCTGCCAGAAGCTATACATCTCATTTGCAGCAAAAGCATGCTACACCAAGTAGTAAAGATGCTTGCCATGAAGTGGTTGTACTTATAAATCATTACAAGTTTCATGAATAATAAGGGGTTGATTAGAATCCCTTCCCAGGCATTTACACAGACACGATCATTTTCAAAAACGCATATTAGATGCACAGGAGCATCGTCATCCTGGAACAGGTTTGGGCCATTAAGTTCCAGTGAATGGAAATTATAATGCTAAATTAAACAGACATTCTATTCAATTGCGTGCTTCCAAATTCGTGGAAGAATCACTTACAAGAGTGAAGGTCAAGTGTCCACAAACCTTTACCCATATAGTATGTTTCTTGTGTATACTTGTACTTCCATATTTATAAAACTTGCCTCTAATGCATTCTTCTTTAAAGTGATGTTTTTCCCCCATAGGTATTGGAACTGCACTGAAATTACTCTAGGTCATACAAGTTGAGAAAGTCAATATAAAGACAAATGGCACATTTCGTATTCTACATCATAATTTATTTCATATAAAAGTGCAATTTACATTATTTATAGAAAATCATTTGGCATCACTAACATCACATTCCAGCAGAATTAAAGAAAACATCGATGCGCTTTACAGGAACGGCACGCCGTGACCCTTTACTGTTCACCCAGCATTAACATTTCATTCACACACAGTTCATATCATGCCCATTTAGGGGTGGATCTTCAGTGTTGGCAAGGATTTTGAAAGTTCTAATATTTATTCCTGTTCCAGGTAACATGTTCTTAACACTCGTGATTAGTTGAACCAACCCTTACCTGGAAGGAGGTAAATGGCTAAATATACAATAATGGTAATGGTACTGAAAGGCTATAATAATAGAATACAATTTTAATGCCATGATAAAACACAAAACTTCTCAGCTTGATTCTAAAAATCGTAACATGGTGGTTTATATTATTTTTAAATAATAAAAGTAGGCCTAAGGCTAAATGTCGGAATGCAGTAGAGCAGTAAATCAGCTGCAGCGCCCTCTACTGGCTCAGGAATGACTGGGGAAAAGAAAAATCAATAAAAGTCTAAATAAAGAAAAGGTGCTGTATAAATTCTGTTAATAGAACATTTTAAAAACTGAAATGAAGGTAACGCTTTGCGTGTTCTAGTAAATGTAACAGCCAAATATGATCCGTTAGTCCCTCAGCACTGCTGATCATCTGAGCTCTCTGATCACACCGAGCCTGCAGCTTGACACCTTCCCAAAAGGCGTCCCCCACCACCCCCTGTTCAGTTTCCCTTCTTTATTTTCTAAACAACTGGTTCTCTCAGTCCTGTAATGAGGTCTTCCTTTGGAAGAAAGGTCGTGTATGGCCTGGAGATGAATATAAATCAGACATACAGAATGGTTTATCTCCGTTTGAGGGAAATCCGTGTCAGTCAAGACGATGTCCAGGCAAAAGTGCACGGAAGGATAATAACCAAAAAAAGAAAAGAACAAAAAAAAAAAAAGAAAAGAGGGTCCTGTTTTTGCTCCAGAGAAACACCTGCAAAATATTCAGAGAGAGAGAGCGCACGAGAGAGAGAGAGAGGTGTGTTTAGAGAAGCTAGAGATCCGGACCTGTTGATGCAGCCGTGGAAAGCTCTGAGCAATCCCATAGTACCTACACCATGGTCTCAGGACATCCTGACGTGTATAAATTTGAAATATGTCCATGTATAAACCATCCTACATAAACACAATGGGTCCTTCCAAGTTCCGCTCCATGCAAGTGCACTCTACATCACTATAAAGTAGCCCAGGCTTATGCAATATGGCTTCTACACCTATACACTACATTGAATATTTAATTAGAAACCATGTGAAACTGCATTCATAGATAAAGCACTGTAACCGGCGTGTGAGAATGTGAGTCTTACCACTTCAAATCGTTATCTGGTCATCTGTGTTCATTTCTCTCGCAAAGGGACTTATCTGGGGGGGAAACACACAAACACACAGAAATAAATAGTCCTTGAAGCAACACGGTCCACACATGCATGTGTGCACACATCCTTCATGCATGTCCTTAGGCTCGCCTTCTCCTACAGTCAGATCCACACCTTTATAGGCTCCTTTAAATCTGCTGTATATTGCGCAATAAACAAACAAACAAACAAACAAACAAATAATTCCCCATTGTTTTCGGATCTAGTGTGAGCCAGAATAAATTTAGACGCAAGTCAGGCACATGCAGATAACCAGCTACATCATGATATTCATATATCTCATTTGCATAGGGGATAACAACAACAAAAGTTAAATAGTAAACACTTATAAATGTAACATAGTATGGCATATTAATATCATAAACCCTGATAAACAGCTAGGGAAATTCTAGAGATGTCAAACTTTAAGAAACAGTACAGAACTTTTCAGTAAAAGCCTGGGGAGTGTGCTGGAGTGACAGTGGAGTATATTCATCCATCCATCTTCAACCGCTTACTCCTTTATCAGGGTCACGGGGAACTTGGAGACTATCCCAGGGAGCATCGGGGACAAGGCGGGTTTACACCCTGGACAGGGTGCCAGTCCATCGCAGGGCACAATCACATACACACTCCCATTTCCTACTGTAAATAGATTGTTTAATATTTGTCCTTTTTTGTTGCCCAGAATAGATTACTCTTATGCATACCAGCATTATTAGTTGTATTTGTATCATATATTTATTTATTTATTTATTTATTTATTTAGGAAGTAGTGTGCACTTTTTACACCTTGCTCTAGAGAAGATTCCACCAGAATGTCTGAATGCAAAAACGTGCACAGAAGCAACAGCTGGTTGGTGGGCCTCCTGGAGCAGTGTGTAGGAGTGCAACACCCCAGGGTTCAGTGCACACAGTATTTACAGTTGTAGAAGGTGTGGATGAGACACTACGTTGCCGTGCATGTGTTCACCTGAAAGGAGCTGAGGTCGGATTCAGGACTGGAGGAACCGCCTGCTTGAACCGGACGCCGCTGCAGTTGTGGACTCGTGCTGGAGTCCAGAGCGATCTGGAGGTCCAGAATATAATCGATGACGTGCTGCAGGATCTCCATCTTACTGACGCTCCGGTCCTGCGGCAGGCTGGGCACGAGCTCCTTCAGGCGGCTGTAGCAGTCGTTCATGTCGCACAGCACACCGAGCGGCTCGTCCCACGCGCTCTTACTTCTCCAGATCCCGAGGTCCTGCGCGTGAGAGCTGACGTGAGTCCTTCGCATCGGCAACACTGGGCTGATCGCCTTCATAGTCACCGGGATTGCTGTTCAGTTCGGTTGTAAAAGCGTGAGGTTCTGTCTCGCGGATCTACTCCAGCGAGTGCTGTGTTTTGGTTTATATAGCGCACGGGCCAGCCTGATGACGCGCGAGACCGAATGAAACGGATTGGTCCATGCGGACATGTCAGTCATGGGGTCGGCGCAACCTCATTGGCTACACCTGAAGTTCCTGGAAGCCCGCCCACTATCCCTTGCGTGCTCTCCTCGTGCTGATTAATTGGCTTTAAGCGACTACAGGACGAACAAATCTCCCAGTGTGAATCGACCAGTGAGATGTTTAACACACACAATCTCCAGACCTATCTAACACATCTTCCTGTTTGAAAAAAAAAAAAACCCTGAATAGATACATCATAGAATTTGTAATGGTTTTAATGGAAACTGTAGGGGCTCAGGGTGGCTTCACACCTCCAGGGTCGGGGGTTCAATTCCCACCGTGGCCCTGTGTGGGCGGAGTTTACATGTTCTCCCCGTGCTGCTGCGGTTTCCTCGGGGTACTCCTGTTTCCTCCCCCAGTCCAGACATGCGTGGTAGGCTGATTGGCATGTCCAAAGTGTCCGTAGTGTATGAATGTGTATGTGATTGTGCCCTGTGATGGACTGTCACCGTGTCCAGGGTGTAACCCCGCCTTGTGCCCGATGCCTCCTGGGATAGGCCCCAGGTTCCCTGTGACCCTGTAGGATAAGTGGAATAGATGACCCCTGTGTGTCTCTACTGGTAATATGTTGCCTTCTATTGGTGGCCTGTTATGTCTAGTGTATACCATTAAGTACCAATAATTGTAATGGTTTGTAATGGTATTTGTAGTGAATACCATTAGACACCCCCCCCCCCAGCAGGGTCTGCAGTAGTAACATTACTGTCAATAATTTCTTCACATTTCCCTTCACTGAGAATAAAACAGAAATTTAATAATAATAATAATAATAATAATAATAATAATAATAATAATAATAATAATAAACTCATTTGGAATTGACGACTAAAGGCAGTTGTTGGGGGGAAGTCAATAAACGTTGAAGCAAAAAACCACATTTCTACTTATTTCTGTAGAATGCGTTCATGAATGTTCCTGAAATCATCAGTACATTCAAGTCGAAAGCTGTACAACTCATCCTTTCAGACACGGCATTTTTCAGAGGGAAGAATTTGTGATTATGAGTGAGTGGAGTCAGTGTACAGCTTCCAGTTGTTTTCTCAGTACAGGTAAACATTCTGACATTCTTGTCGGAACTAATCACGCATATTCTACAGATGCAGCGTATAGGGATTAGTCTGGAACATGATGGAGTATTCCTTCCAAAGACAACAGTTTAAGGAGGAATTAAAAATCTGTGTTGCAGAATTCCACCACTGTTACTAATGTTGTGCTTCATTCACCTATACACAACTCTACTACATAACATGAACTCCACTCACATTATTGGTGTGTGTTCCTACTGCATATAGGCCTACACACACACACACACACACACACACACACACACACACACACACACACACACCATGGGCGTAACCACGAACTCTTTGTTGAGGAATGTTCCCAGTTCCAATGTTGAGGGAATACCAATCTGTCCCCCCCTAATATACAGGAGAAAATATTTTCTATATGTTCCGATTTAATTTTCCCTGCCAACGGATCTGTCTTTTCTTCATCTATTCTATTTATTTTATTCATCTATTTATTTATGTCTATTCTTTTTTAATATATTCACGTTTGTTAAGGAAAATCAGTGTGAACCCCCTAATTGTACACTTGGTTTCGCCCATGCTCAACACAAGTTCGGTGATGTATTTGAGCAGTTTCCCCATGCTGTGTGAAATTCTATCACTCAGAAACCACGTGAATTCAAACAGTAACTGTAAACCTAAAACTATGTTCTAAATATACAAATGTTCAGTATCAAATTTTGGAAGTTTGGCTCTGGGGGGGCTTAATTAGCGCTTGGACTCTCCCAATGTCCGTAACATGGTTACGCCCTTGACACACATACACACACACACACACACACACACACACACTTCTTTTGAGGGCCTCCTATTGGGATAATTATTTAATTAGCTAATTAATGCTGTGCTTACAATTAACCCTTACATTAATATTAGTAACCAAAAGGAAATGTTATGTTTCTTTCTTTCAAAAATATTTCTTTTTTCTCTCATGGGAACCATCCAAAGTTCCCCACAAGGATAGGAATATCAGAATATATTTGGCCTGGTGGGGACATTTGGCTGATTCCGACTAGGAAAATGGCTTTTTTGAAAGAAAGTTAGTAAGAAAGATATAAAAACATGCTCTCTCTTTCACTCACACACACACACACACACACACACACACACACACAGTCTACGGGGCACATACTACTGATTCTGTGGTCTCTCTGGCACCAGCCTCATGAGGTCATCCATTCATAGCTCTTCTAGTGTCCCACATGACCGCGGGCTGCGTCCCAAACAACTCACTAACATACTGCGTAGAATGTCGATGTAGTGCACATAGAGGAACATATCTTTGACCTAGTGTTTAGTATGATAGTACAGTTCAGGGTGACTATACAGTAGCTGTGACGATGTACAGGGTGATGATGTACCTGGTCCTACTCTACTTCAAGAAGAGGTTGTGGCTCAGTCGGTAGAGCGGGTTGTCCACTAATCCACTAATCGTAGGGTTGGTGGTTCGAATCCCGGCCCGGGTGATCCCATGCCGAAGTGTCCTTGGGCAAGACACTGAACCCTAAGTTGCCCCCAATGGCAAGCTAGAACCTTGCATGCAGCTCTGCTCCCATTGGTGTGTGAGTGTGCTCTCATTTGTAAGTCGCTTTGGATAAAAGCGTCTGCTAAATGAATAAATGTAAATGTAAGAGATTAGTTCAAAATTTGAACTACACCCCAAAATCTGCACCTCAGTTGGCATTTCTTTACTGAACAGACATACGCTGGAAACTGTGATGCTCCATCATACCAGCATTTGTAGATTATGCTATACAAATGAAAGTTTTCCGTTGTTACACAACGTGTTATTGAGTGCTTTCTGATCTTTTCTTCCTGAAATGTTTCGAAACAAAAGGACAATGTGTAACCTAAGACGAATCAATAGCATCCCTTGAATCATCATATGAAACTCGAGTCTCTCAGGTGTTTCCTCTGTGTTCCATATTGAATGGAACGTGGGCCAAATGGTGTAGGGTTTCAGGATAATAGATTTTTTCTCAGCTGTTTCTGAAAGGTGTGATAAGGAGAACACTTTTCTTTGCAGCCAGGGTTCACAAAGCTCCGCCATTCAGGACAGGATGCCAGATCATCTTAAACTCCACACAGGGAAAGCTCCTAGAATCCACATTGAGATACAGTGGTGTGAAAAAGTGCTTTCTCCCTTTCTCATTTCCTGTTCCTTTGCATGTTTGTCACACTTAAGTCTTTCGGAACATCAAACCAATTTAAACAATAGTCAAGGACAACACAAGTAAACACAAAATGCAATTTGTAAATGAAGGTGTTTATTATTAAAGGTGAAAAAAATCCAAACCATCATGGCCCTGTGTGAAAAAGTGATTGCCCCCTAAACCTAATAACTGGTTGGGCCACCCTTAGCAGCAACAACTGCAACCAAGCGTT
>JAFFST010047737.1:201698-214198 GCA_022414735.1 Noturus placidus
GTTGTCCTTGACTATTGTTTAAATTGGTTTGATGTTCCGAAACACTTAAGTGTGACAAACATGCAAAGGAACAGGAAATGAGGAAGGGGGCAAGCACTTTTTCACACCACTGTAGAAATGTGGGAACTAGAACACATTTCCCATATGGAAGTTTATATATTTATGTAGTTTAAAAAAATAAAAAATCTATAGTCTATCAGTGGTGGATTGTCCATAGAGGCAGATGGACAGAGCTAAAACATGTATATCAGCCATTCAACAAATGTTGGGTTGAAATGCTAATGAACAGTTTTGAGTGACCAATGATTAAAAAAATGAACTATTTCACAATGTTCTGTTGATTTGCTCGCCTTTCTAGACGCTTTTATTGCACCTTGTGGTTAAAAATAAGAACTGCAACAGCGCTAATAGACAACCATTGGGTCATGAATCACACCGCCCCATGCTTGGGGAAGGAGCTGTGAACTGTTAATGATAGGGTTGCCAGATTGGGCTTGTTTATAAATTGTCTATGTTGCCAAAATCTTGTTTTGTACAAATAATCTAAATTAAATCTAATAAATTTCCACAGAAGGCAAAGTGTAAGTTCAGACAGTGTGTCTGCCCTACCAGTCCCTATGGACAAGTCACCACTGTTTCATTTTTAAGCATTTTGAAATATCTTTACCACAATATAGTTTTTATCGTTCAATATAGAAGGGATTTCTTGAATTGAGCAGAAGGTGTTGATTCATTTTCTATAACAGCAGCTCTGACAATGCATTCATTGTAATCTGTTATTGTTTCTACACTAACAATGTGCACATTATCTACAGTGCCCTTCACTAATATTGGTAAATAGGAGCAAAGAAAACTGTGAAAAAATTCACTTTATTGTTTAGAAAAAATACGCTACAACCATGACTTCCTGTTTCACAGGGGTATAAATAATAGGTAACACATAGGCCAAATTCCCTTAGTCATTCATAACAATGGGTAAGACCGAGGAATATAGCTGTGATGTGCAGCAAAACGTTGTTGAGCTTCACACAATGGGAAATGGCTGTAAGAAAATAGCACAAGCATTGAAAATGTCCATTTCCACCATCAGGACAATAATTAAGAAGTTATGTTATGAATCAACCTGGAATTGGACGTGTGTCTATATCATCTCAACACACTGTGAAGAGGATGGTTCGAGTGGCCAACAAATCTCCAAGGATCACAGTTGGAGAATTGCAGTAGGTAGTTGTGTCTTGGGGTCAGAAAGTCTCCAAAACTACAATCTGAAGTCTCCTACATCACCACAAGTTGTTCGGAAGGGCTTCAAGAAAAAAAGCCTCTACTCTCATCCAAAAACAAACTCGAGCGTCTTCAGCTTGCCGACACTACTGGACCTTCAAATGGGATCGGGTTCTATGGTCAGATGAAACCAAAATAGAGCTTTTTGGTAATAAAACCAGAGGAGGTTTTGGTGCAGACAGAGAGGTAGCCATATGGAAAAGTACCTCACACCCACGGTTAAATATGGAGGTGGTGCTTTAATGTTTTGCGGATGGTTTTCTGCCAGAGGACCTGGACATTTTGATAGGATACATGGCATCATGGATTCTATAAAATATCAACAGATATTAAATGAAAACCTGACTGCCTCTGCCAGAAAGCTTCAAATGGGACGTGGTTGGATCTTCCAGCAGGACAATGATCCAAAACATACATCAACGTCAACACAAAAATGGTTTACTGACCATAAAATCAAGGTCCTACCATAACCATCCCAGGCCCCTGACCTGAACCCCATAGAAAACCTGTGGGGTTAACTGAAGAGGAGAGTCCACCAGTGTGGACCTCGAAATCTTAAGGATCTGGAGAGGTTCTGTATGGAGGAACGGTCTCAGATCCCTCACCATTTATTCTCCAACCTCATCAGGCATTATAGGAGAAGACTCAGAGCTGTAATCTTGGCAAAGGGAGGTAGCACAACCGCTTCAGGGTTGGGATGATACACCTAGAGTTGCACATACTTTTTCTGACAAAGATATCTGAATAATATTACTCAATAAATACATGTAAAAACTATAATGTTTTTGCATCGTTGTTTCACATAATTAGGTTCTCTTTATCTAGTTTTAGAACTTAGATGAAGATCTGAGAAATACAGAAAATTGTAAAAGGTTCACAAACTTTCTAGCACCACTGTAGATTGAGGGAAATATGACATTATTTAATTTAAATACTTAGTGTGCTGATCTACATTGACTTAACATTACTATTTAGCCATACTGAAACCTGCTGTTTCATTTACACTGTAAGAGTTTAAAATATATAATCATATAGTCTCTTGTTTAGAGGTTAATTTAGCCTGTGTGCTTGTGCATGCTTTTAGAAAGTCATATTGACTCAAGTAGGGCAGCTGGCAGGCGTGTCAGGCAGTTACACATCTGTAACACCAACATATTGAATCCCACCGACATTTGCTGGCCTGCGGCTCGCATACTCGCTCGCTTGCAGTGTGAGAGATGCCTGAGGCATGACTTCACAGGACAGGTGCTGTTAGCTGCACGGCCTCATAGCAGTGCTGAAACATCAAAGGCTGGAAGCAGTGAGAATTGGACAGTGCATCTGATCTGGCTTCAGTCCTCCTTCTGGCTCCTAGGTGTTTAAAACACACTGAGGACGTGTGAGGAGGACAGAAACTCAGTTTGCTCGGAGAACTTTGTCTGGAAATAGAAGCGATCGCACCAGTTTGTTAGTAAAGCATGGAGGCGCTGCAGATTTGTGTTGCAGGGTATTTCTGTAGCATGAGCGCATACACCCTTACTCACACACGTACACACACACACACACACACACACGTACACACACACACACACACACACACACACACACACACACACACACACACACACACACAGGTGCCTTCTGGAACACAATGCTAGTTTCACCTGGAGCTCTTTGGGCTTCCCCACCCATGTCAGCACCAACCACAGAACAAATTGTGGCCGCCTTGCATTAACTTCTCTAGCCCACTTGCACTGAGACACTCCATATTACTCGTCTCACACTGCTCTTGTGATGAGGTCAAGTCTTTTTAGAAATGAAGGGTAGTACCTTCTGTCCTTCATGCTCTCCTGTCATATACAGTGTCTGTTATATGGAGCTGTGATTACCTAAGGGCTGCAGTGTGAGTAGCCAGGTGGGGAGAGCGTATGTTTGTGTCGGGGGAGTGTGCATGGCTGGGGGTGTTGGATGCGGGAGTGTGGTGCCCACAGGGAGAACACCTGCTCACCCTTGCCGAACTCCCCTTCCACTTGCCTCAGCTGCAGGCTGCCAGGCATCTGCCCACCTCTGGGTAATGGAGCTGTCACAGCTTCAGGCCGCTCACTGCACAGCTCTGACCTCATTTATGCGGCCCGACTCTAACACCGTGGTCTGTCCATTATCATCCGGGCTTTCACGTGCCTTACATGTCCTCAAGTGGTTTGAAAAATTTACTACTAGGGTCTGCAATGGCATTTTTATAAATTGGAATATTAGACTGTATCTCTAAATTATATCAAGATGTAAAGTATGTTTCATCTACATAAACAAGGCCGCATAGCTCTTTGTATGTAATTGATTTTGCACCAGTGCTTGAAAGGAAGTGCAGGTGCACAAGAACACCACTACTCATCACATTGACTTAAAGGAATACTCCAGCGGGTTTCAACCTAGTCTTAATCGAACACATATGTAGCATATGTGAAATACAATGGACAATAATTTGGACAGTTTTGACACTTATGTCATGTATTGACATAAAGAAACTAAAGTCTTAACAAGGTTACCACGGAAGGGAAAGCTGAATTGAACAAATGCCTTTAAATATCCATTATAAGTGTGTATCGAGTAAACCACTTCTCAATAGTGCTGAAATTGTTGTTTCTAGTTGCCACATTTAGAGCTGCAGATGTGGTGGATAGAGATTAGATTGAACAATATATCATGTTAGTTTTAGTCAGTATCTGTGATACACGTACATATGAAATATAAAGCAATAATATTTGTCATTTGCATTAAAAATTTTTAGGTATTTTTAAAACATGCTGCAAATATCATGACTGTTGCTGACTGATCACAATCTCATCTTTCCACAATACAAAATAATATTTTGGAGTCACTTGTCTTAATACTTTTACATACACTCACCAAACACTTTATCAGGAACACTGTACTAATACTGGGTAGGGCCTCAATTTGCTCTCCAAACAGACTCAATTCTTCATGGCATGGATTCCACAATATGTTGGAAACATTGATTTGAGATTCTGGTCCATGTTGAGATCATGCAATTCCTGCAGATGCACTTTCTTGCTGCAAATCTCCCTTTCTAGCACATTCCAAAGGTGTTCTAGTTGATCCAGGTCCGGCGACTGGGAAGCCCACTGAAGAGCACTGAACTCATTGTCATGTTCATGAAACCAGATGAGACGAATTTTGCTTTGTGACATGGTGGATTATCATGCCAGAAGAAGAAGATGGGTAAGTGCGAAATTCTGACCCTACCATCTGTGTGCCTCAGAAGAAATTGAGATTCATCGGACCAGGCTATATTTTTCCAGTCATCAACTGTTCAGTTTTGATGAACCTGTGCTCACTGCAGCCTCAGCCTTCTGTTCTTGGTTGACAGGAGTGGAACCTGATGTGGTCTTCCGCTGTTGCAGTCCATCCGCCTCAAAGTTCGACATGTGCATTCTGAGATGCTTTTCTGCTCACCACACTTGTACAGAGTGCTCATCTGAGCCTTTCTGTCATTTCAAACCAGACTGCCCATTCTCCCTTGTCCTCTCTCATCAACAAAGTGTTTCCGCCCACAGAACTCCCGCTCAGTGGAAGTTTGTTCTTTGTTGCACCATTCTGAGTAAACTCTAGAGACCGTCTATGTGAAAATCCCAGGAGATCAGCAGTTATAGAAATACTCAAACCAGCCAGTCTGGCACCGACAATCCTACCACGGTCAAAATCACTGAGATTCTTTTTTTTTGTTGATGTTGATGTGAACATTACTGAAGCTGCTGGCCCTAATCTGCATGATATTATGCATTGCACAGCTGCCACACGATTGGCTGATTAGTTTGATTGAATGATAATTACATGAATGAGTAGAGTACAGTACAGGTGTATTTATTTTTGCCCATCCCTGCCTCCAGGGATCGTAAGCTCTGAGCTCACCTCTGGGTTCATCTGTAGTAGGGGTACTGTAGGTCACTCCTTGTACATAATGTTCAAAAGCTCTTTTTTTAACGTAGTCATATTTGTTGCAGAGGAGTGAGTGAATACTAACTTTCTTTAGTATTCACTCACCTGCAGGAAATATAGCAAAGATGTGTTGATGTTTTGATTGCGAGCAGAAAGTGTGTGTGTGTGTGTGTGTGTGAGAGAGAGAGAGAGAGAGAGAGAGAGAGAGAGAGAGAGAGAATGAGCAGGAGCATCATCTGATCCCTCCAAATGGTAGATACAATAGTGGCTTTGATGGAAGCAGCGTTTGCTGCAGTGTAGTGCTGGCAGATAGGGGGTCACCTCAGTCTGGCCACCGTCCACATGCTGGGGAATAATGCAGTCTCACAGGGTCAGCAGAAGGCTAAAGATGTGTAATTAAAGACCAGCCTATTGAGGCAAGACAGTGTGAGCCCATCTAATGTTTGTTTACGTAGTACGTTTTTCTTGTTTGTTTTTTCTTGTTTCACTCAAGGAGTGTAATTTACTTTCAAACATTAATCAGGAGTAGCAGCATCTGCACACACACACACACACACACACACACACACACACACACACACACACACAACGGCTTTGTTCACCTTCAGCACTTTCAGCAGAGGTCACTGAACAGATGGGCATCCACCTTGAATTGTTGAACCTGCGTATTTGAAGTGGAAGCTTTACAGCGAGCCGGTCTCTTAAGCATTCAGCAATGCCCTGCCACACACACCTCAGTTCACCGCTGCCATTTACACCCCGGTGCCACTCATCACCTCCGAAAAGGCTTCAGATGAACCCACAGCAAAAGATTTTCACAAAAAAGGGCTGAAATTTGCAGCTGGGAGGGAACAAAGCAGCAGAGTGTATTTTGAGCAGCTGCACCACATCTCTTTGAACAGAATTTCAGGAACGATTTGTGGAAAACCCGAATTTACACAAATGTCCTACTTACCTCAAATGAAGTCAATCATTTGCTACTTGTTCGCTGTCCAAATCTTGCTTCTATATCTTTGTCTGGTTATTATGAGACAAAAGTAGCTAACAAGCAATGGAAGTTATAATTCTGTGGGTCAAATTAACGCACTTGCTGAGTTGAATTGCTAAACGTCATATTTCCCCAAACCAGTCGTTTAGTAACCAGGTAGGAGAGACGGACTGGCAGAATAGTGGTGTCTTGCAGTCTACAGCTCCATATTCATAAACAGAAATGAGTGCAGAGACGCCATTAATGTCAAACTCTGGGGGATATGTGGCATCTCTCTGACATTCACTCATCATTCCAGCAGCTGGAAACAATAAAACTGATATTACAAAGGGCTCAGCCTCAGACTTGGCCCCGTGAGTGTGTTTTGGTAAAGGCAATAACCCATTAAACCATCCCCAGCTTGTAAGTCACTGTTCTGCTGGTAAAAAAAAAAATAAAAAATAAAACACAAAACAAAGCTCTAAGGAGGATGACAAGGTATAATTTTTTGTAGGAAACCCATTCAGTGGATGCACTATGGCAGACCAGGAAGCCCTTTAGCACTGGATTGGTTTTTGAGTTCTAAAACACCTGCAGCTAGTCATGATATATACACACACTGATTCTTCTCATTACATTTCCTCTGCCAATCTTGGCCACAACTCTGCATCTCTTCCAGCCTACAGCACAACCATTATTTATCAACAATATAGATGATCCTCCTGAATATACTAATAATTTTTAGTAAATAATGACATTATTATTATTATTATTATTATTATTATTTGTTCACAACCAATTAGTTCCAGGGGTACAGTGGATTAGTGGTTAGCACATTTGCCTCACGTTGGGGGTTTGATTCTTGCCTCTGCCCTGTGTACACAGAGCGTGCATGTCCTGCAGGTTTCCTCCCACAGTCCAAAGACATGAGTTGTAGACTGATTGCTATTTTTTGTGAATGGGTGTGTGATTGTGCCCTGCGATGGGTTGGCACACCGGTCACAGTGTCCCCGGCTTTGTGCCCTGAGTCACCTGGGACATGCTCCAGGATCAGTGCGACCCTGTGTAGGATAAACAATAGTAGTATAGTATAGTAATAGTATAGAACCGGTGCAGAGTGCACCCCCCCCCACCTCCCCCGAAATTTCTAATGATATAATTAGTTAACAGCTTTTAAACAGCCTTCAAGCTCTTAACAAATCGTACTCATGGTGCACTCATTGGTTGTTTAAAAAATTAAAAAAATAAAAGAATCTCAGAGTTTCATCCTGGTGAGGATCTGTAATGCTTTTTGTCCAGTCCAATCATCTATTAATGATCGTGGAGATGATGATGATGGAGCGGCGGCCTCTTGCACTGAGCTAAAAGAGCCATCATGAGCCATCTGTCCTCTCATAGCCAAGCAGCAGACCTCCATTTCCAGCTCTCACAAATCAAGGCCATGCTTTAATACCTCTCTCACATGCATCATCCACTTCCTAAAAGCAAATGCAATAGCCAGTGATGCCATGCAATAGCATTTTAAAAATGTGAAAAGACATGAATAATGCTGTGTGGCACAGAATTCTGCGACTTTATGCTTGCTATATTTCTCATGGACAATTAGCACCTACGAATGAAGTGCTATCGTTTCTAAATAAATAACCATATTAATCAAACATGTCTGAGATACTATCCTATGATGCACAAAGAATCTGGTTATCCTTTCATGGATTCACCACAGAGCCCTCTGATATCTCTCAGTGCTCTTCAACAAAGTGCCATAAGCTGTATTAGATAAAAGTCAGCATCCTTGTTAGTTTTATTCATGACACAAGGCATGGTGTTATTAATCACGACAGCCTTTTATTTCACCAAGTGTTCGGCATCTCATGCTAAAGAAACCAGTCCCCAGTGTTCTTATGCAGACAATAGTGTCATTCAGTTCATGCCACTCTGTTATCAGTTAAGTGATAAAATAGACATCTTTTTGTTCCACAAGGACAAAAGATGAAATGCCAAATAAGCATAAAATCAGAATATCTCATTGTGAGGGATTAGATAAAATTAGTGACAGACTTTTGGTTTGAACTTTATGCTAAGAAGGGGTGAATTTTTCTGCTGAGAGCAAACAATAGCTGCGATTCAGTCATGGACCCTTACTAACACAGCTGGAGAATGCAGTAATCAACAACCTCTGAGGTAGAGGTGGTCATTTCTCTGTGCTCCGGGGTGCTCAAGAGCCACTCGAACCTTGATGAAAATCACCAATCACTGATTACACTGTCCAAAGATAGGCGAAGCATATAATTTGAAATGCAGCCTTTGTGCTGCCCACATCTACTTGTCATAAAAATGTGTGGTGATGTCATTCATGATAATGCTGATTACACTCACTCAGGTTCTGATTTCATACAAGTTGAAAATGACATTTAAAAGATTTTGCAATTCTAATGACTTCAAGTCAGCTTCGGTTCACACTGAAGATGGCCAGAACACTCAAATTTATTTTTATTTCCAAGACAATTGGCCCTCCACCCTGGAATGGTGCGTTCATTTCCCTGGGCAAGGACATCCGCATGTGTGTGCAGCAGACCCAGATACTGATAATCTAATCTGTGAAGGAGGGGAGGTCTCCATCCCTGGGTGTTTCTTTACAGTCTGATATGCCTTTCATGTCTGCCAGTGCTCACTCTGTTTAGAGTTGCCACAGCGAACTCTATTTTCTCTGTCAGTCTGTGGTCGAGTCACTACAATTACAACTGAAGTGGAAATAGAAAGTGAAAACAGATAATCCCTTTCTCTCGGTAAACATAGCCTCTGCAAAGCAAACTCTGTCTCCTTCCTCTCCCAGGCTGTCTAATCTCAGCTCTTCCGCTGGTCAACACCAGCACGTTCCTGCTTTCACGCCTCTGTGCGTTGGTGGGATTTGCAGGGACTGCATATCTCATCAGCTTCCCGTCAGACAGCCGTATGCATCTCTTTACTTAGCCTGAGGGGAAATGGACGACAAGAAGAGGTGACCAGACATGATAAAGTAATCTGTCCGGTGAGCATGTGTTTCTTAGGCAATCATGGTAGGAGCTGCTTTTCATTCCTGTTGTGAGATGAGGTTTAAACTTTTCCGTCGTCTCTCCTCTGTTGAAGTTCCTTCTAGAGACACAAGATGGATAGAATTCAAGAAATTCATCTGGACATGGTTTCTACAAGATGTTCGATAAACTGTAGCCGTGAAGGAGTGAACTCGATTAGCAATGTTCTTCAAATGCAATTCATAGGTATACAGAGCCATAATATGTGCCGGAAAACATTCCACAACCCGTACAACTGCCAACTGATCAAACGTGGAGCTTTCCATATCGCTCATGTTTCTGGGGACGAATTCTGACCCTTCCATGTGAAACAGGTGTGTCCATATTCCATTAGAATATAAGATCTCCAGTCAATAGCAGTCTCATTTAATGTAAACCCTTAAGACCTGATACACTCAGCCAATTGGGAGCCAACAAACATATGTTAAAAGTCAACAAGGCCATTATTTTGTCCATTACAGCATGCAGTCTTAACTAATAAATTCATTAATTATACCGGTCTGGATGCATTTACTCCTCCCAGTTTCACACTGTGTATGAGGACCATGCTGCACAGGTACAGATATGGTTTGTGAGAAAGGTTAGTCAGCACACGTATGAATGTGTCAGGTGAGGGGAGGGTTAGCACGCATAGGGAGGAAAACCACTCTCATTACAAGGTCCCAAATAACATGAAATGAGGTGATATTTGCACTGCATTGCTTTGGGAAAAGGTCAGGAGGATATTGTCATGGGAAATAACTCCTGACATGATTGGGATATGATGGAGGAAGAAATGTACCTAGGTCCAATATGTTCATCTCAGAACTGAACTAATGGGTTTTAACTGATTTAGCATAGTTAATGGTTACAAAATAATATTTTTTAATCTGCAGTATCTGTATAAAGCATTGAATTGTTTGAATGGACGGCTTTATGTAGTGAATTGTGTGTTTATAGTATTATATCTTGGCTTTCAAGCTGTTGAATGTCAGCTTCATGTGCACTCGAAACTGATGTCCTGACCGTCCTTGCTAATGCTAACTCTAGTTAAGTGGTGACCAACCTTTTTCCTTGAGATCTACCTTCCTGCAGCTTTAATCTCCAAGAAAAATCTAACACACCAGTTTTAGTTGATCAAGGACTTCTTAAGGCAATGATTAGATGGTCAGGTTGGCACAATTATGGTTGGAGTTAAAGTCTTCAGGAATGTAGATCTCCAGGAACAGGGTAGGTGACCACCTGCTCTAGTTGAACCACTGTAAGGTCTTGGGATGGTGCATTGTGAGCATGGGTGGAGCTGAGAGCATGCTCAAGATGAAAAATCTAATCTACAATCTCACCTCCACCTATTTATCCATTAGAGATCTAATCTTGCAAAATGTGAATAAAATTGGCCTAATCGGCCTTTGAAGTCTGAGCAGTTTTGTTTGACTCAAACAGAATATCTCATGATGCCACAATTCAAGGAACATAAGAGGAACTGCTATCAACAGTGATATGACCGTATCAGTGTTGTAGACCAGCGCTTAGACATGTTAGAACAACAACAGATGATGGAGAAGCCTAAACAGCTGACAATCAAAACTGGTGAGTGCTACAGTATCACGTGAGCTGTCATGTTGTTTCAGCTCGCTAATTAAGGTTAGCAAAGCTAGTTTCCTAACACTGCATGCTGGCTGTTTTGTTTTTTTTTCTGCTCTTGATAATGAGGTATACTTGTGCTGTAAATCTAGTACACACTTATTTTAAACAACAAATTATTACAGTGATAAATGAGAGCCCTAGAATTATTTTTTTAACACAAAACAGGAATTAGCAAAAAAACAAGACGATCATAATGTTTGCTAAAGCAGACTCCTCAAGCTAGCTTAATTTTTTTAATTTACTCTCTGTGAGAATTGTTGGTACATTTCTGGGAGAAACGTCTGTATACTCCAATGTTTTTGGAAAAGAATATAGCTTCTTCTTCTTTTTTTTTACTATTTACTCATAATTTAGTGTCTTTCACGATGTACAAACAAAGCATCAAATGTTTGTACCTCAATTTCGGTCTTGTTTGTGAAACTGTTTGAAGTTGATGTGGTTTGGTCTGTTTGTATTCCAGTACTTGTGACCACAGCTGGCATCAGAGCGTTCCATCATGCAGAAGCGGTCGCTACAACCCAAATAGGATCACCTGAATGTTTTCGTGTGTTCTAAAAGGCCTCTTTACTGTATGAATGCTAAAATCACCACTCCACTGAACTTGTTTGTGCTTTTATCCTTGCTTTGGCAAAACTGATCTAGCTCCAGCAAATGGGAGATAATGTTTCAAGCTCACTTATGCAATTATGTTTAATTACAGAATGCACTCCCACAGCAAGCATGCCAGAAACAATTAATGGCAAAAAAACACAAAAGCAATTGGGCTCGGTGCCTTGCTAAATGGCAACACATTGTCTTTGGGGACGTTTGTGCAGGGAAAGTGTTCCACTGTCCTTTAGAGACATTAGATATCATCTGTTTCTGGTTAATTATAGCTGCTGTAGTGGGCCGCTGGAAACATCCTCTCCTTGCCATCAGCAGAAAACAGAGACAAGATAAGCCAGGACTGAAGAAAGATCAATGTTTGTTTGGCCGTAAAGGTCCCAACGCACTGCACCATTTGCAGCCGGTTGGTGTTGATTTTCAGACAAACATTACTGGTGTTTCAAGCCTAAAATAGGGAACGTTTTTCCTACAATAGATGTGGGACGTTTGTCCTACAATAGATGTGGGACGTGAGACGTTTCTGATCTGGATGTATGGTCTTAACCCAGTGCAAACATTTGATTTTGGTTTTGGGAAGATTTACACATGGGTGTACCTTTTTTTGAAAAACATTGAAGTATGTATTATGTGCAAAACTGTCATTTTTATGTGTTCGGAGGAATTCTTCTCAAATCCTGTGGCTTTTAGAAGCTGACATGAGGATAGAAAGGTGAATGCCTCCATTATTAAATATGCCAAAAAAACTAACAAAACTAAAATGCTGAAAGCAAACAAACAAACAAACAAACAAACAAAAAAAACGGACATGGTCATATATGGTCATGGAGCAGTATATACTTTGGTGAGATGAGCTTTTTACATGGCAGTGCTCAATTCCATACGCCAAAACCACTACCAAAGCTTATTTTGTTCAGAAGGTGTAATGAATGCTGGCTCTCAGGAGTAACTGCAGTTCCTCTAGAGTAAACAATCTGTTCTTTTTTTTTTTTTTTTTTTTTTTTTTTTGTATGTGT
>JAFFST010047740.1:2630-12990 GCA_022414735.1 Noturus placidus
TTTATGTTTGAGGCCTGAAATGTGGCAAAAGGTCGAACAGTTCAAGCGGGCCAAATACTTTCGCAAGGCATTGTGTGTGTGTGTGTGTGTGTGTGTGTGTGTATATATATATATATATATATAATGTATATATGTATGTGTGTGTATGTATGTATATTATGTGCTCATATTGTTCTTTGCTAGCCATTTATCCTGGTAATCAGCAAGTTTTTTTCTCCATCAGTGAACTCTGCTGCTCAGGAATGCTTCCAAAGAATTGATCGGAAGTTGCGTGCAACATTGAAACGCAAACACATTCCCAAGGTGAGTCTTAGGTTTTTCTGTAAATTTCACTATACTGTGATTGTTATTAGAAAATAAACAATATCTTGTACACATGTTGTCTGTGCTCACATCATGTACGCTGTATAAACTTTCCTTTTAAAGACGACATTGGAACTTCTGGAGAGTGACCTACTGACCTTTTTTGAAGCCCACCCGCAATCTATATATTTTGCCAAACTTAGCAACAGGTATGTTTGCCAAATAGCAATGATGGGGTCAGTAATAGTTTCTTGTATTTTCTGTAGGAAAAATGCAACATTTTATTAAGTGTTCAATTCAGTGTTTCATTCATAACATGTTTATACCAGTTTTGAGAGACTGTTGCTTCATGCCATTTGCCAGTACATGGACCTCGCCTCAGCCAGTAAGTCGATCAAACATTTGTGTGTTTCTCCTGCTAGCCTTCTTTCAACTGAGGAACCTTATCCCAGGAACTTAAATCCTGGAACTTTGAAACTCTAAGTCTTGGCTTACAATTAAGAGTCCACATTCTCAAGTCTTATCCGAAAAAGATCCAATGACAAATATGCTTAGAAGACTCTAAAAGATCCTAGGTAAAACTGTCTTTATAAAATTGCCAACAACTTTATAAACTGGCATAATAAAACAACATGCAATATTTTGCATCGGGAAGTTACAGTCCTGTAGGTTTGAGACTCAGACCCACAACCATAGAAACAATATATGACATTTACTAGTTAATTGTAGTTACTAAATCTTGAAGAGTAAAAAAATTTAGCACAGTTATACAATCACTGGGCACTTTATTATGAACACTATACTAATACTGAGTAGGGCTTCACTTTGCTCTCAAAACAGCCTTAATTCTTCATGGCATGGATTCCACAAGATGTTGGAAACTTTCCTTTGATATTCTGGTCCATGTTGAAATTCCTGCAGATTTTTCAGGTGCACTTTCATGCTGTGAATCTCCCGCTCTACCACATCCCAAAGGTGATCTACTGGATTCAGATCCGGTGACTGGGAAGACCACTGAAGAACACTGACCTCATTGTCATGCTCATGAAACCAGTTTGAGACGACTTTTGCTTTGTGACGTGGTGCATTATCATGCTGGAAGTAGCCATTAGAAGATGGTGAATTGTGGGCATGAAGTGATGCACATGATCAACAACAATACTCAAATAGTCTGTGACATTCAAGCGATGAGTGATGGGTATGAACAGCCCCAAAGTGTGCCAAGAAAACATTCCCCACACCATTACACCACCTCCACCAGCCTGGACTGTTGACACAAGGCAGGTTGGGTTCATGGATTCATTCTGACCCCATCATCTGTGTGCCTCAGCAGAAATCGAGATTCATCAGACCAGTCTATGTTTTTCCAGTCTTCAACTGTCCACTGCAGCCTCAGCTTTCTGTTCTTGGCTGACAGAAGTGGAACCCGACTTGGTCTTCTGCTGTTGTAGCCCATCCACGTCAATGTTCGAGGTGTTGTGCATTCTGACATGCTGTTCTGCTCACCACAATTATACAGAGTGATTATCTGAGTTACTGAAGCCTTTCTGTCAGCTAGAACCATTCTGGTCATTCTCCACTGACCTCTTTCATCAACAAGGTGTTTCCGTCCACAGTACTGCCACTCACTGGATGCTTTATTGCACCATTCTGAGTAAACTCAATTGTCTGTGAAAAGCCCAGGAGATTAACAGTTATAGAAATACTCAAACCAACCCATCTCATACAGACAACCCATGCCACAGTCAAAATCACTGACATCACATTTTTCTCATTCTGATGGTTGAAGTGAACATAACCTGAAGCTGCTGGTCCATATCTGCATGATTTGATCCACCGCTGCTGCCAGATGATTGGCTGATTAGATAATTGCATGAATGAGTAGGTGTACAGGTGTTCCTAATAAAGTGCTCAGTGAGTGTATGATCAGTATCTTTTTTTTTCTTTCTTTCTTTTTGGCTCTGACAGTTCCACATGGCTCCAGTTCATAATTGGCTCTGTTTTTTGTAATCCTGTTATTACACGGGTTTTTTGTTTTGTTCATGCTTGTGATATTTAGTTGGTTCTATTTCCCAAAAATGTATATAAACTATTAACTTAATTTTAAGCTCCGCTACCATGACCAGGCAGTTATGTGAATGCATTATGCACTTCCACACTTCGTGTTAATGAACATGGTCTTTCTTTGTCTTGTGAGCTTCATATACCATCCCCTCTGAAAGTATTGGAACAGCAAGGCCAATTCTATTTTTTCTCTCTCTACGTTTTGGTTTGAAATCAAAAGATGAATGAGATAATAGATCAGAATTTTAGCTTTAATGTACTCATATGTACATCTAGGTGGGTTAAATAACTTCAATCATGGCATCTTTGTTGACAGGCCACCCTATTTTTAGGTGAACAAAAGTATAGGAACAGATAGTCTTAAAATAAATTAAATAACACTTAATATTTGGTTGCATATCCCTTACTTGAAATAACTGCATCAAGCCAAGGACCTACTGACATCACCAAACTGTTGCATTTTTCTTCAGCTTGTTCAGTTGCATGTTTTGTTGTTTTTCTCCCTTAAGTCTCCCCTTCAGGAGGTGAAGTGCTGCTCAACTGAATTACGGTCTGGTGATTGACTTGGTCAGTCTAAAACCTTCCACTTTCCCCCTCGATAATGTCCTTTGTTGAGTTGTCAGTGAGTTTTGGATCATTGTCTTGCTGCATGATAAAGTTCCTCCCAATTAGATTGGGTACATTTCTGTGTAAATTGGCAGACAGATTGTTTCTGTAAACTTCTGAATTCATTCTGCTGCTACCATCATGAGTTACATCATCAATAAAGGTTAGTGAGCCTGTTCCAGAAGCAGCCATGCAAGCACAAGCCATGACACTACTTCTACCGTGCTTGACCAATGAGCTTGTGTGTTTTGGATTGTGAGGAGCTCCTTTTCTTTCTCCACACTGGCATTTCCATCACTTTGATAGAAGTTAGTCTTGGTTCCAGAACATTTGTTGTTCAGGGCGGCTGTGGCTCAGTTGATAGAGCGGGTTGTCCACTAATCCACTAATCGTGGGGTTGGCGGTTCGAATCCCGGCCCAGGTGATCCCATGCCGAAGTGTCCTTGGGCAAGACACTGAACCCTAAGTTGCCCCCAATAGCAAGCTAGCACCTTGCATGGCAGCTCTGCTACCATTGGTGTGTGAATGTGCTCTCATTAGTAAGTCGCTTGTAAATGTAAAAATGATATTTCTGTAAATATACCATTGTAAAAAGCGCTATACAAATTGAGAAATTAATTATTATTTGTGGCTCATATCTGTATTTCTTGTGAATTCTAATCTGGCTTTTTGATTCTTTCTGCTGATGAGTGGTTTGTATCTTGTGGTATGTCTTCTATATTTCTGTTCTTGAAATCTTCTTTGAATGGTGGATTGTGATACCTTCACCCCTGCCCTGTGGAGGTTGTTGGTGATGTCACTAACTGTTGTTTTGGGGTTTTTCTTCACAGCTCTCACAATGTTTCTGTCATCAGCTGCTGTTGTTTCCATTGGCTGACCCATTCGTTGTCTGTTGCTCAGGACACCATTGGTGTCTTTCTTTTTCAGGACATTCCATATTGTTATAGTGGCTATGCCCAATGCTTGTGCAATGGCTCTGATTGATTTTCCCTGTGTTTTCAGCTTCAACAAATAACAATATTTGTTGTACTTTTCGCATAACAAATGCTGTATTCACAGGTGAAACCCAGGGCTCAAACCAAGAGTAGACATTCAGAGCTATTAAATCTTTAGACAGTCAATGTAACAGGGCACACCTGGGCAGCAAGAAACACCTATCAGTCATATGTTCATATGTTTTGATCACTTGAAAAAAAAATGGGTGGGTTTAAACAAAAGGTGCCACGTTCTAACACATGTAGATATAAATATGAGGTCATGAAAGCTGAAATTCTGATCTGTGATCTCATATTCAGATTTTGATCTCAAACCCAAATGTCTTCAATGTATGGCAGGGGAAAAATGACCGAAAATCTCATGCTCACACGACTTTCACGCCCTGGTGCACTCATGTAGTCTCGACCAGCTTTCAAAAAAAGAAAAGGAAAAATACACTTAGTCAGCCGCCTGTATTTGTATCCATTTAGAACACATATTCGTTATACAGTAGGTTACATCCTTACAAAGTAATGTTGTATAACTGTCAATATGAGCCCAAAGAGTTGTGTTCTAAGGTTTGAGTTCCTGGACAGGTTCTGGCAGCAGATTTTGTCTTGAGTCGAAAGGCTATTCATGATTGACAATGTATGATTTAATAGACAGAATGATACATTACCAACATGTCTTATATCACAGGCACTGACTGTAATGGCGCACGACAGACAAAGGTTGTGAATAAGCAAGAGGAGTTCCTCCCTCCTTCACCATTGCTCTCTGCTTATTTGGAGCAGAGGAGCTGAGAGGAGGACAGTATTCCTGCACTGCCACCTAAACTGGTCAATATGAATCGTAGAAGCGGCTTTAAATAAACAGTCTGTGTTCCTCGCCTCTACCAGGGACAAAAGAAAGCCTTTGTTTTAGAGAGTGTGTCACTATGTTCTGTAATAAGCTCATGCACTTGCCATTTGGACGTTAAATAGACTTTTAAACGACGCACAAAAATCCAGTAGAAACTCAGAATATTGTCCTGACAGATGTACTGTTTTGTCATAAAGGGCTTTTATAGGTGCTACCATTAAATTTTAATGATAGGTTTTTACTACAAAAACAAATCACACACGATTCATAATAAAATGAAATGATCCTGGTTTTCACGATGCTTTTTTTTTTTGTTTGTTTTTTATATAAATGTACTAAGCTTTATTTGGTTGTTGATTCGTTTGTTTTTTTTTTCGTACACACTGATTGTTTTGTACATTCTGGCTTGTATAAATCTTGCATGATTAGAAAAAAAAAACAACGATATTTGCAAATGCCCTGCTGATAGCATCTTGAAGTATCTCTGAACTATCACAGCTGATAGATATTTAGTGTAGTAAAACATATCTTCTTACCATAGTGCTTCTGCTTTCTCACAACTATACTGAGGGTATTGTTGAAACTAATCGTGATTAATTTAGAGATTTTTCCGTTTCGAATGTCTAGCATACGTATATGTGGCTCAGGCTGTCAAATTTAAAGGTGTAGAAAATTGCTAATTGTTAGTGGATAAAAGAATTCAAATGAACTCAGTAGTACTTGCAGCTTTATTTCATTACTCGCTGTCCATACATAGTGTACCGATGGATAACTGCCGTTTTTAATGCTTTAATAATATAATCTTACTTTATATTTATGCTCACATTCACATGAAATGATGTATGGTAGAAATGGTGGTGATGTTACATAGTCAAAAACTGTGCCATATGTTGTGCTTTTTTTTTGTTAAATTATAGTAAATTAAGTATTTAAAGTAAATAATAGAATCCAACAGTTTACAATACAGAAATTCGAATATAGGGTCTTTGTTTGGTACTGATAATGGTGGACGTTATATTTCGAGTTAATAAACTCGCATTACATGTTCATGTTCTTTGTTCTGTTGTCACTCTGTCATGAAACTGCTAAAAAAATCCAAACCAAATTGCACTTATAACTATGCCTTACTTATAAGCTTGCCGATTTGTCAGCGGTGTTTTTTTTCATGTCATACGTTTTTTAGAGCAAGAGTTGCTGTGGTTTACATTGCGAGGAGAAAGAATGTGGAGAGACCTGACCAGTCAGGGCTTTGGTGTTACAAACCAAATTGTATGGGTGTACGGTTGCTCATTTTCTCAGGCACCAAACCTCATGAATGTGGATTTCTGTACACATTGAACACATTTTTATTCACACAAACGCAGGTGTTCCATCTTTTTCTTTAGATGCAAAAAAAATTAATAATAAAATCTGTGCTTTGGGGCCATTGTAGAATACACTACACTTGTGTGCTATTGTTATTGTGTGTGTATAATATACTGGATGAACAGTGGGGTCCAAAAATCTGAGACCACATTGAGAATTTGGGGGGGTTATTAATTTTTTTTAATTGGAAAGGTACAAAAGGTTTTTAGAATTTAGCAATATTTAAAACAAAATATTTAAATGTTCAATATCTTGAGTATTTAATATTCAAGATTCTGCACCATTTCTTGGTCTGTATTTAAATGTAATTGAATTTCTATTGATCATGATAACTTCTTTGTATAGAAGGTCAAAGATTTTCCTCATGCATAATCTCTTCTATTGAACGTGTTCAGATGACACTGATGATGGATTTAACCTAAAATGGATCATAAGGTTTTGCACAAACTTGTGTGGAGTCCATGCCAGCGCGAGTGCACACTGTCATTAAAGCAAAAATGAGGACGTACTGAATACTAAGACATTTACATGAATGTTTCAAAGAGTCTACTTTTTCACTCAAGTTCTTGTCAATACTGTCATTTGTAATGGAAATTGTTGTGTTCAATTAGAAATGAACGCACAGTAGAAGCCTTTTCATTTGTGTTCTCAGATTTTTGAACCCCATTGTATGTATAGGTAGTTAGCATCGTTCACTGTATACCCAAGAATGCTTAAGTGTGCGTCTTTAGATGTGTCACAAATAGGAAAATGACTCGTGTTCAGATGATTTCATATTTATATGACCATTGTGTGATGGGTGCAAGCCATGAATGACTGTCTGTACCTACAGTTGAATAAATACTCAGTCACCTTAGTCTTGAATATTTTGTGTTCATTGAAATCTTTTAAAGGCCTGAGAGTTTTAATGTTTTTGTATCTCCAAACAAATAAATAATTTCTTAAGCAGTGTAACAGGCGTTAGACGTTACATAGTAATATGCACTATGAGAACCAGTCGTGTACTGGATCTAGAAGATTTACGTATCCAAATTTATTCACTCCTTTCTTGAATGTAGAATAATTAATTTGTTGTTTTATAAATGCTTTGATTTGACATTTTTATCTTTATATATTTAAAATTCCTGGAGATTTTGAGCTTTAAAAAATGTGATATAAATAACATCCATTATACCACAGCACTGTTTAACTCTCAAATCAGATTGGTCAGAAGATGTCGATTTATTTACTGTTACGGCATGGCTCTGATTGGTACCAGCTGCAAGGCAAATTAGAGAGTTTTTTATTAATATGTGCATCAAACCGTCCATTTATATACCGCTTATTCTACTGGGTTGTGGGGAACTTGGAGCCTATCCCAGGGAGCATCGGGCACAAGGTGGGGTACACCCTGGACAGGGTGCCACTCATATACACATTCACATACCCATTCATACACTACAGACACTTTGGACATGCCAATCAGCCTACCATGCATGTCTTTTTACTGGAGGAGGAAACCGGAGTACCCGGAGGAAACCCTGCATCACGGGGAGAACATGTGAACTCTGCACACACAGGACACGGCGGGAATCGATCCCCAGACCCTGGAGGTGTGATGTTAATGTGCTAACCACTAAGGCACTGTGCGCCCATCAATTTATTTGTATGATGGATGCTGCACAAGAATCTAAGACTAATAATAAATGGATTTTTTTTAACCTTTCTTTTATTGTTATTTAATAAAGTATAAATCCTGCAGTACGGTTCTTCAGAAATTTGATAGATTGAATAAACAATGTCTATGAACTGAGGACTTTGAAAATGATCTGAAACATAATGAGCTCAGAGGCAATGTCAAAGCTGTTACTTTAGTGGGACGTAGAGCTCCAAAGTTGGCTAAAATGCCAGACTTCCATGGCCTCTTTCTCGATGCACTGTAGATCACAGAGGTGAAAGGTTGCTGTCATTTGAAAGCTACTGAAGATCTCCGATCTTTTTTTGCAGTTATAATGAGGTGGTTGTGATCCGGGGAAGGCTGTTCACAAGTGGAGACGATTCCTATTTTGGTAATGGCACAGGCTCTTCATGAACGAACACAATCATGTGACCAGTGCGCTCTCTCTATATTTTATCTCTATAAATGTCAGTGTCCCCTTGTGACATCAGAGTAGCACACAGCCACTCTCATGGAAATGATGAAAATACAGCAACAACCAAACTAGCACCAGAATCACACATTGCACACAAGCACTTACTTTTAGTGCAAATTTTATTATGAAATGTGTATCAGTAAAGAAAGTGACATATGAGGTAACAGACCTCTTTTCAGACAAAAAACCCATGATGAAGGCTGCTGGGTTTTTCTGCAAGAAAAGAAGCAAAACAACAGTCAGAGTCTCCAGAAGAACTATGGCAGATTCTCCAAAACGTACCGGCGGATTTCCTTATAAAACCGAACAAATCGTACCATCTTTTTTTTTTTTAAGGCAAAGGTCTGACACACGAAATATTGACTCTCTTTAGTTTATTACTGTTTACTGCTGATTTTTTAAATTTGAAAACATTTAATTTGATTCTTTTTGAAGAAATCTTTGCTTTACAGTATTTCTTTGCATGTGCCTATGAATTTTGTACAGTACTGTATATAAATAGAAACATACAGTATAATGTGTTTCAGGACAGGTAAATATACACTTGCTGAGCACTTTATTACACTTTAGGTACACCTATTCATTCATGCAATTATTCAATCAGCCAATCGTGTGGCAGCACTACAATGCAAAAATTCATGCAAATATGGGCCAGCAGATTTGGTTAATGTTCACCATCACTATGGGGAAACTTTTATATTAGTGCTTTTGACTGTGGCATGGTTTGAGTATTTCTATAACTGCTGATCTCCTGAGAATTTCACATACAAGAGTGACAAGACTGATTCTAGCTGAAAGAAAGGCAACAGTAACTCAGATTACGGGCGGCTGTGGCTCAGTTGGTAGAGCGGGTTGTCCACTAATCCACTAATCGTAGGGTTGGTGGTTCGAATCCCTGCCTGGGTGATCCCATGCCGAAGGGCAAGACACTGAACCCTAAGTTGCCCCCGATGGCAAGCTAGCACCTTGCATGGCAGCTCTGCTACCATTGGTGTGTGAGTGTGCTCTCATTTGTAAGTCGCTTTGGATAAAAGCGTCTGCTAAATGAATAAATGTAAATGTAACTCATATAATCACTCTGTATAATTGTGGTGAGCAGAAAAGCATGTCAGAATGCACAACACCTCGAACATTGGATGGGCTACAACAGCAGAAGAAGTCGAGTTCCACTTCTGTCAGCCAAGAACAGAAAGCTGACGCTGCAGTGGACACAGACTTACCAACACCAGACAGTTGAAGACTAGAAAAATGTAGCCTGGTCTGATGAATCTCGATTTCTGCTGAGGCACACAGATGATGGGGTCAGAATGAATCCATGGACCAACCTGCCTTGTGTCAACAGTCCAGGTTGGTGGAGGTGGTGTAATGGTGTGGGGAATGTTTACCCATCACTTGAACACCACAGACTATTTGAGTATTGTTGTTGATCATGTGCATCACTTCATGCCCACAATTCACCATCTTCTAATGGCTACTTCCAGCATGATAATGCACCACGTCACAAAGCAAAAGTCGTTTCAAACTGGTTTCATGAGCATGACAATGAGGTCAGTGTTCTTCAGTGGTCTTCCCAGTCACCGGATCTGAATGCAGTAGATCACCTTTGGGATGTGGTAGAGTGGGAGATTCACAGCATGAAAGTGCACCTGAGAAATCTGCAGGAATTTCAACATAGACCAGAATCTCAAAGGAAAGTTTCCAACATCTTGTGGAATCCATGCCATGAAGAATTGAGGCTGTTTTGAGAGCAAAGTGAAGCCCTACTCAGTATTAGTACAGTGGTACCTCGACCTACGAGATTAATTCGTTCCATAACCTAGCTCGTTCGTCGATCATCTCGTAAGTCGATCGAATTATTCCCATTTAAAATAAAGGGAAAAAATTTAATTGGTTCCAACCCTTTAAAATTCCCCCAAAACACTGTACTACATATAAAAAGGCATGTTTTCCCATACAAACCTATGTGTAATTAATGCAGTTTAAATACCTGTACTGTACTGTAATCATAAAAGAAGAAAATAGACATTGAACAGGTAATTCTGTGGGTACTTACG
>JAFFST010047740.1:17160-28104 GCA_022414735.1 Noturus placidus
AGAACCTTCCAGAAGAACAACCATCTCTGCAGCACTCCACCAATCAGGCCAGTATGGTAGAGTGGCCAGATGCAAGCCACTCCTCAGTAAAAGGCAAATGACAGCCCGCCTGGAGTTTGCCAAAAGGAACCTGAAGGACTCTCGACCAAGACCAAAACAAAGATTGAACTCTTTGGTCTGAATGGCAAGAGTCATGTCTGGAGGAAATCAGGCACCACTCATCACCTGGCCAATACCATCCCTACAGTGAAGCATGGTGGTGGCATCATCATGCTGTGGGGATGTTTTTCAGCAGCAGGAACTGGGAGACTAGTCAGGATCGAGGGAAAGATGAATGCAGCAATGTACAGAGACATCCTTGATGAAAACCTGCTCCAGAGCGCTCTGGACCTCAGACTGGGGTGAAGGTTCATCTTCCAACAGGACAACAACCCTAAGCACACAGCTAAGATAACAAAGGAGTGACTACAGGACAACTCTGTGAATGTCCTTGAGTGGCCCAGCCAGAGCCCAGACTTGAACCCCATGGAACATCTCTGGAGAGATCTGAAAATGGCTGTGCACCGACGCTCCCGTCCAACCTGATGGAGCTAGAGAGATCCTGCAAAGAAGAATGGGAGAAACTGCCCAAAAATAGGTGTGCCAAGCTTGTAGCCTCATACTCAAAAAGACTTGAGGCTGTAATTAGTGCCAAAGCTGCTTCAACAAAATATTGAGCAAAGGCTGTGAATACTTATGTACATGTGCTTTTTATGTTTTTTATTTTTAATAAATTTGCCAATATTTCAAACAAACTTCTTTCATGTTGTCATTATGGGGTATTGTTTGTAGAATAAAATGTAGGAAAATAATGAATTTAATCCTTTTTGGAATAATTTAACAAAATGTGGAAAAAAGTGAATACTTTCCAGATGCACTGTGTGTGTAAAATTATTCATTAATTTATTTATAATTTTATATACAATCACACGCCCTTAGAATGTTTAATGGTAGCGGCAATTAAACTGATTTGTTGTCAAAAGTGGCAGGCTATTTGCGCCACTCTCTGATAAATGTTACTATGGAAACCAGTCGTAGGAACGCCTACTGGCGACTTCCAGCGATAAAATCGCTGCATGTGTGAACGTACCTTTAGAAATAAAGCTCTTGTGCTGTAGATTATAGGCGCTAACCACGGACCCTGACCAATTTTATCCCTTATGTTTGAAACCCTTGTTTTGAAAAAAAATTTTTTACTCTGATTTATAAGTGCATTATCAATGTCGCCCAGTGACTGCTCACACGAGTAGTGAAAATACTAACATCGACTAACAAATTTGAACCAGAATCATTACACTGTACAGATCCTGAATATATAATGTGTTTCAGATTGGAGTTTTCCTTTAAATACTGAATATATGCTATGAGAGTACCAGACTTGACTGATTTTTCACAGTAACCGATCTTGAAAACAAGATATCTTGTATTAGTAAGTCACAGTGGCTGTTTTATACTTCAAGTCCACTTTACTTGACCTGTTACCAGTAGACATTTAAAATAACCTGATTGACTGATTTGCATTTCTGCTTATCTAGCTGTAAAATCAGTGTGCATTTTGACCTATGTTGTCTTGTTCAGGATCTTTCTTGGTGTCTCTGCCAGTGCCACTGTACACTAGGACTTTAGCTGGAGAATGGTTTGGTCCTCAGGTATTCTGCGCTGAGATTTTCCCCACAATATCTCACAAGAAATTCTTCATCCTGTACAACTTCCTGGCTGTGTATATGCTCCCACTGGTGACAATTTGTGTGTGTTATCTGGTCATGGTGTACCAGATGGGCCGGCCAGCTGTGGAGCCTGTCGACAATAATTATCAGGTAAGATCATTTGTCAAGCCATAATGTTGTGTACATTAAGTGTAGGTTTGCTGTATTACACTTTTTAATGGTAAAGGTACATCTTTCATAAGGACGACATGTAGGATAGCATTGTGGATAAAAAGAGAAATTTATCAGTATGTATTATAATGTATTTCAGTGTAGATCTTTTATGCCCACATTATGCATAGATTTCTATGTATTTCTATACATTTAGCATCTAATAACTGAAATGTGCATGTTGGCTTGATTTAGATAGATTGCATTATGTATTGCTGTAATAATTATGCACTCAAATTTATGTATTTAAAAACAAGCTGCACTGGATGTTTCTCACTAGTAGGCCAAGGGTGCGACACTTATTTTGTATTTTTTGAAAAAGTTCCTCAGATGAGTCGCAAAGCACTTGTAAGATTATAGTGTAATGACCTTTAAAACTGCTAATTTCTAGAAAATCTGGGTTTTAAAAGTCTGACAAATATCTTCTTTTCTCCAAATCTGTGACTTATCAGCTCCAGATTCAGACAGAGCGCAGCGCTGCTGTGAGAGCCAAAGTGTCCCGTATGGTGCTGGTGATTGTACAGCTGTTTATTCTGTGCTGGGGTCCCATCCAGCTGTTCATCCTGGCACAGGCATTTAGCCCACACTTCCGTCAGGACTATTACACATACAAAGTAAAAATATGGGCACACTGCATGTCTTATAGCAACTCGTGCATTAATCCCATAGTCTACGCCTTCATGGGTGCCAACTTCCGCAAGGCCTTCAAGAAAGCTTGTCATTGCTGTTTCAAACAGCGGGTAACTGTTGCCCAACAGCCAAACGCAAACGGAAACACTGAGATGCACTATGTGTCATAGAGTATATCTCTTGTAGGTGTATATGTGGGTTAGGACATTTGACCTTGTGGGGACATTTGGCTGGTCTCCATGAGGAAAACTGACCTTTGTTTATTTATTTATTTATTTATTTTACAAAGACTGCAGCTTTTATTACTAAAAAACTAAAAGAGCCAAAAGGTTTAGGTTAAGGATATATTTTTTTTAGGTTTAAGTGCAGTAGTAATGGGACGTACATCAGATGCCCATTAATGCTGACTTTTTATTACACTCAATTTAAAGTTTAATTCGAAACAAAATTAGATTAGGTGCAAGTGAGTCTTATACCAAGAGGCTAATTTGAAAACAGATTGGTGTATTGAAATTATTTGGCTGTGGACATCAGGTATTCTTCAAATAATATGGACTAGTATACAGATACCAACACTTCAAAAAAAAACTTTAAAAAAATGTAAAGTTGTGATTTCTACAGTGAGAATTAATTAAATATGGATGTCAAGAATTGTATGTGAAATAAATAATTTGAGACTGTTTATATGTTTTGGTCTGACTTATTTTCAGAAATCCCTGTCCCTAGTAATTAGAGTATAGTGTTAACCACTGAAAGCTGCTGTGTTGACTGTCTTATGCCCATCTTTAATATGATTTGTGTGTATTTATTTTGTTTATATTTCTGTGCGGAACTACGTAACTTTTATTCGTTTACACATGTTCATGAACTCGACTGTTTAGATGTTTAGAAAACACGAGTAGTGCATGCTGATCTTTTCTAATTGGCTGTAAATATACAGTTTGTTAGTATTATAAAATCTATGATATATTAGTAATCTTTGATTTATTAGGGGTGTTTCTCACAGCACAGTCCAGCACTGAAGTCTGGATGGTTTTACTCACCAGTAGGTGGTGCCATAAAACCAACAGCCTCTGATGGCAAAGAAAAAGTACAATAAGGCAGCTTATCACAAACTATAAGTAATATGATAAAGCAATATTTACGTTGAACTAAAACACACAGAAATAAGCAAACATGTATGAAAAGGGAAATATATATATGTATACATACATGCATACATATATATATATATATACACATACATATATATATATATATATATATATATATATATAAAACAAAACATTTATTTATTTATCCTGATTAAAATATTTGCATTTCTGTGTAAATTATCCGAGCTTGGGTAACTGTCTGTGTGGAGTTTCTGTGCATGTTCTCTCCATGTCCATTTGGGTTTCCTCCGTGCCACTAGGTGGATTGGCTAAGATGAATTGCCCCAAAGTGTGAATGAGTGTGAGAGTGTGTGTACATAGTGCTGTGTGATGGACTGGATAGATTTCCTCGTCATGCACAGTATTCCTAGGATTGACTTCAGATCCACCACAACCCTGACCAGGAGAAAGCGGTTACTGATAGTGAGTATCAGTATCTGATAAACAGTTCTACTCAACACCACTTTTATGTTGCGGTAGTTCATTATTATTCTTCACACACATACATGTACTTTAGCCCTTTACTGCATGGTGTTGTTCCATTGTATGGAAACAATTAATTATATAATTATAAACAATTAAATATCTCTTATTTCTACTATTTTCTTGTGCAACTCTAAAGGGGGGGCTATAACTTTGAGGTAACAAAAAAATGCCATGGCATATGACCAGCACTTCCTTTTCTGCAACCACATGGCATAGTGGAGGTAATCATCAATACTTAAGCAGCTACTTAAAGGGAAATGTTATCATTTATTTTTGTCATTTAAACAAGTTTATATATTTTGAGTAGTTTGTTAAATGATAAAATGTCATTGTTGCCATAAGGCCATGTGATAATGGAACTGTGGTAATCATGAATTGAAACAGGCCTAAACTGCAAAAAAAAAAAAGACACTCGGCTTCTCTAATAGTATTTTTAAAGTTTTTTTTTCACAATCAAAGTAAGAAAAATGGCTGTAATCTCATTGCAACTTATTTTCAACATTTTATGTTCCCAGAAAGAGAATTCAAAAGAAATAATTAAACAGATACTTCAGCCAAAGCAGAAGATATAACTTTTACGTGCTTACTAGATGAAAACAAACTCTGCAACTTATAGTCTGGAAAATGCAGTAAATTAATTTAATATTTTGTGACTATATGCTACTTTCCACCACTGCACATTGTTGCCATACGTCAACAATTTACTAACTACGCCCCCTAAAACTAATTCAATTCATAAAAGTTCATAAGAACATTTGTTTATGTAAATAGCGCACTTATATAGCGCTTTTATTCAACGCGCTTTACATTGTGTCTCATTCACCCATACACACACATACACACACACACACACACACACACACACACACACACACACACACACCAATGGTAGCAGAGCTGCCATGCAAGGTGCCAACTTGCTATCGGGGGCAACATGGGGTTCAGTGTCTTGCCCAAGGACACTTCGGCATGTGAAGTCACGTGGGCTAACCCGCTCTACCGACTGAAGAGGGTTAATGTATGTTAATTGTGTTACAAATAAACTATCAGAATAAAGCATTTAAATCGTGCATTTGTTTTCAATATTTGTCAAATTGAGAAATTATTTTTTTATGAAATTAATTTTGACCTGCCATATATCTAAATAAGAATCAGTAAGCCCCAAAATCATATTGAGCCAAATTCCCATCATTTATCCTACTTTTTACTAAATATAAAGTAAATGTAATAAAATATATTGATTATATCAGGATTACTTAACAAAATCGACAAGGCTCCTTTCCACTTCAGCACGAAGGCAGCTGACAAGAAAGCTTGACAGACAGCAGGAACCATTTAGGGAACGTCACTAAATTGCATCTCTAATATAAAACGTTAATTGTAACGGTGCCACACATCACAGAAAACCACCAAGCCACTGGTTTGACCCGCATCACTATGGGTTGCTGTTTTGTATGAGTGACAATTTAATCTTCTTAAACATCAATTACACAGACACTCCTTTTTCCTTCTCGCATTCAACAAAACCTGTCATTTACAGACGTGCCCTAAGTGATCAGCCTGACTGAAGGCCGGCCTCGTCTGATTCACAAGTTTGGAATTTGCATCTAAACGCTCAGATCGGTCAAAGATGCCTCAACACGACCAAATTACCTCGTATGTTCAAATCAAAGCGAACTAACCTTGTTTTAGCTTGCTACGTCGAGGTTAAGACGTTAAACCAAACATCTTGATCTAGATGACATTGCATAGGCGTAAGCGCGTCACGAGCGGCTTGTTTTCACCGGGAAATCAGGAATGTTTCTTCCGGTTGCCAAGAGTGCGAAAAACAAAACGGAGCTGAATCGGTAAGGGTTTTATTTCAGTCCCTAAATCCGTATACGGTTATTTGCGAGTTTAATGAGCAGTGCTTTATATGTGTATTCCAGTAGGTTTATTGTTATTGCTTAAAACTACTGGTGTGGAACTCGTTGACTCCTAGTAGCAACGTGCGTGGTCGGTTGCGATGGTTACGTCCAATAAAAAAAAAGGACGAAAAAGAGAAAAGATGTCCACACGACGGCAGTGAGTCGGGTTTGAAGAGTTGTCAGGCTGTTCGGTGAGCTTGTGTGGCTTGCTGCTGTACTATTTGAACACACAACGTGTTACTACGATAAGCGGGTTTGGGCTGTATATTTATATAGCCCTGCCCTTTTGGCCAGCACGAACCGGCGGACTAAGCTCTTACTCCGGCTGTGTATTAAAAATAAGACCTCGTGTCAACACTTTATGGAGGAATTCCGGCGCATTTCAGAAGGAAGGTATCGGTTTAGACTATTCGCCTGAAGACTTCAAACAAAGCAACAGCGGAAAGGTGTTTGCTCGCGCGGTTGGAATGTCCGTCGGTAGTAAGTCGCTGATGATTGGTTATTCGGTTGGGGAAGTGGAGTATTGATTGTTGGTGTAATTTGCACTCTTTCACAAAGAATTTAAAAAAAAAAAAAAAAAAAAAGAGAGAGACACTTTTCATCCGGAGGAGAAGGGGGAAAAGAAGAAGAAGAACAGAAACCTGGTGTGAGGTTGTAGATAAGGGAAACGCTTGACATGGGGCGCATAGACTACTCTGCCTATGTCTCAGCATGTATAGTTCGGATGATATTAGCTTACAGTGATTCCTATAGGCTGAAAATGTATAATGTAGAGATAATTGTATGAGATGTCAAGCTGTCCTGTTTCTGTCGTGTATATATATATATATATGTGTGTGTGTGTGTGTGTGTGTATATATATATAATATACTGTCGAAACAATTTGACGTTTACAGAAGAGAATGTCAGGAAGCCCTAAGGTATGTGAGCTCCACGTGGTCTGTCTGCTTCTGGAAATTTCTCTCTCTCACACACTATGTAATATCAATTTGTATAGCGCTTTTTTACAATGGTACATTGTCTCAAAGCAGCTTTACAGAAATATCATTTTACATTTACAAGCGACTTACTAATGAGACACACGCACACACCAATGGTAGCAGAGCTGCATGCAAGGTGCTAGCTTGCCATTGGGGGCAACTTCGGGTTCAGTGTCTTGCCCAAGGACACTTCGGCATGGGATCACCCGGGCCGGGATTCGAACCACCAACCCTACGATTAGTGGATTAGTGGACAACCCGCTCTACGGACTGAGCCACAGCCGCCCTATATATTCCATGAGGGGTTTTTTTTTATGACACCAGTCATAAAATGTGCATTATGTAGTGCCTAAATCCACACCCTACCTTATTTTGTCTTGTGCAATCTTTGCTTTAACTAACTATGAATGCGTATAGGAAATGTTTCTTGTTTTGTGTACATCAGCAATTGGATTTACCCACTTCCTGTTAAGTTTAGACAGTACATCTTGCTTATGGTCTGGAGTAGGTCTCAGCCAGGGGTGGAGTTTAGGCTTTGGGTAAAGGTCGGTAATTGCATTGGGTTAGGCAAACCAATGGCCCCCAAAACACTGCGTAAACTTATGGTTAAGAAACTTTTTTTTTTTACTTTTCGCTAATATTTAATCTTTTTTTTTTTTTCTTCTTAAAATCCATATGCGAAAATGCCGTCAGAATGCTTGCTTCCTGAGAAGCGTGTGGTGGTCCGCTCTGGGCCAGAAAGTCCACAGTCACTTGTTGGTCCCAGTCCACCCCTGATTATTGCTGTTAATGCTAAATAACATATATGCTGAAAATTTAAATATCGATGTTACAACACTTAAATGAGGACCACATTCTTATATTTTGTCTAGAGTCCCCAAATCACTGAATCCGCCCCAGGTTCCAGCAATGTGTTCCTCAATTCTTACATAGTTTCATCAGTATTTTTGTTGTTTTGTTTTTTGTTTCCTGATGAAAAGTCCTCATCAGAAATATCCCATTTGCCCTGATGTACATCTTTTTAGATTTGCGTTTATCATTTCTGATTGCGAATGTGTCACAAATCTCGTGTGAGAGAACTCCTGAAAGTAATTGAGTCAAGATTTGATGATCTGGTTCAATCGATTAGTCATTTCTAATGCTTTTGACCTAGCTGACATAAGCTGTCTTATGAAACCTGGAACTGTTTAAGCTGCTTTAAATATAGTGATTGGGAGTACCGGTGCAATGCTGTTGCTAAATATGTTTATATGTGCAGTATTTTGTTCCTGACCAATTGCGAAACAAGGCTCATGTATGTGACTGGATCTCGGTGGATTAGGAGTGTGTGGCTAGAGATGAAGTTGAGGTCTTTAAGGGCCAGGGTGCATAATGAAGGCTGTTTAATGAATGGCGTGCCTTGTTAAAAGTGCATACATCTCTCGACCAGGCTTGTTCATGCAGTGATGCGTGGAATGTATTCAGATGTCAGACGTGGCCTTTGTAATTTGCTATAAGTCAAACATCAATGACGCATTGGTTAGTAGCAAGCAAATAGGCATAAATGAATAAGAATTAAATCAAATGGCGGTTACAACGAAACCTACGGAATATACAGTATTCTGTGCAGAAGTCTTGGGCACACAAAAATAATGAAATTAAATGTTTCTCCATTTAAAAAAAAATAATAATATAAAGAGCAGTAAACAGTAATAAATGAATCAAAGGCAATATTTGGTGTGACGACCCTTTGCTTTAAAAAAAAGTCTCAGGTAGACTTAGTGCAGTTTTATAAGGAAAATAACTGGTAAGTTTTATTGAGCATCCTGCAGAACCAGACCCGGTTCTTCTGGAGATTTTTACTGTCGCACTTGCTTCTTATTTTTGTAAGAATATCCAGCAGACATCAGTATTTATCTGAAAAGTGTCTCTTACCATTTAATATGGTGCTTTCTTTACTGACATGCAAACATTTTTTCTGTAATGGTTAGTTTTGTACTGGAAAACTAAAATGGTTGTTTTACTGACTCGGTAATGTAGAAGTCATGAAATAAAATCTCTAACAAAGTTTGTACTAAAACAAAAAATATGGTGCCTAAGACTTTTGCACAGAACTGTAGATATCACAAGTTCCTGGGGTTAGCTTTGTATTTGTAACACGTGTCTCATAATCGGATTTGCAGTTTCTCTGCATTCTGTCGTTTCATTTTGCCCACACCTGGGCTTTTACATTTGCTGTGGAACGAGCAACTGTCTTTCTCTATTCTGCATTAAAAAAAAAATCGTTTTTGGGTTTCGGTTTGACTTTGCAATATCACACTGTACTCCTGATACTGATTTTGTGTGTTTGGACATACTGTCCTCATGCGATCATTTCCTGAGAAACCTGTGGGGATATGAATGTGATTCAAAACAAAAGTAAGAAGTTGATTTGTGAGAGATCAGAGCCTGAGGAAAAATGAGACTCTACAGGGCATTTGAGCGTATAAAAGGTTTTCTGTAATGCACAATAATAACTGAATTATTGACTGTCTGCAGCTGTGGGTTAGACTCTCGACGGGTCCAGTTGAGGGGAAAGTCCACAATGTGTGAGAATTGTTCCAAATGAAGAATCTTGTTGAATCGCTGTCTGAAAAACTGAGGGACTTTTGCCTAATCTAACTTTGTTATTCAAATAAAGCCGATGTTTTGGGAAGAGAACCTGCCTACGTAGTATTTGTTTCTTAGCCAAGAGAATGCCCCACACACACTCTGAAAGACAGGTGGTGTGTGTGGTTTTATAAAGTGATGAGAACTAGTACATGAGAACAGTAGGTCCTTGGCTTTCTGCCCTGAGGTTCTTTACATCATTCCATCTGTTACGTTCAAAGCCAACTACCTTCAAGCCAATCTGATTTCTAGGTTTTTTTTTTTTAATTATTGCAAATCCTCAATCAAGCTGGCTGAACAGGTTTCCACTTGGCATGTTACCGGGCATCAGATTTCTGTTCCAGCAGCTCTTGGAGGTGTTGGAAGCTGTGTTTAAACACAACTGTGTGTGTGTGTGTATATCTGCTCGCTTGCTTCTGATTATATAGCTAATTAGAATAACCATTACGAGATTATCTGTTTGAGACAGAAGGTTAATGCTGATTAAGGTGTGTGCATGATTTACTGCTGCGGTAGGAAGTCAAGTGGCTTGGCTGTGACAAATAATCCACACTTTTGAGGGTTTTGGCACAGTATGTCTCTCCTCCTGCCAACAAACAGTGAGGTGGTAAGCAGTGATTTTTAAAAAAAAAAAAAAACATTTTTGCTCTTTGGGAGCAAAAAATTTCCTTATGCAAATGTGGTTGCATTCTGCACTTACATATGAGATATATATGTATATGGAAAAGTCAGTCGGGCTGGAAATTATATATATATATATATATATATATTATGTATGTATGTATATATGTATGTATGTATGTATATATATATATATATATGTATGTATGTATATATATGTATGTGTATATATATATATGTATGTATATATATGTATGTGTATATATATGTATGTATATATATATATGTGTATATATATGTATGTGTATATATATATACAGTGGTCTGCAAAAGTTTGGGCAACCTTGTTTATTTCAATGATTTTCCTTCATAAATCGTTGGTTCTTAGGATTAAAAAAATCAGTTAAATATATCATATAGGAGACAAACACAGTGATATTTGAGAAGTGAAAGGAACTTTATACCATTTACAGGAAGTGTGCAATAATTCTTTAAACAAAATTAGGCATGTGCATAAATTTGGGCACCACAATCAAAAAAAAATAACTCAATATTTAGTAGATCCCCCTTTTGCAGAAATAACAGCTTCTAAACGCTTCCTATAGCTTCCTATGAGAGTCTG
>JAFFST010047740.1:41428-58451 GCA_022414735.1 Noturus placidus
GTGTTTTTATGTTTAAGGGTTTTTTGGGGGAGGGGAAATCACTCCGGCTCTAATTGACTATTTATATCCCTATGGTTTACTTTATTAGAAGGTTAGTAGTGATATTGATCCCAGCACGGCTCGGACAGGCATTCCTTTTAAGATTTATTAGTTGGAACGTCATAGGTATGGGTAATCCTGTTAAGAGATCTAAGGTTTTTATATATTTTATATATTTGAAACTTTTAAAAACTCTGATATAGTATTTTTACAGGAGACTCACCGGTGTATTAAAGATCATAGGTTATATTGCCCTTGAGTCTTATGCCTGTTGTTGGGTTTTATAGTATACAATATACAATTAGTAATAGTTAGTGTAACCATCATGTGCCGTGGTGATGGGGGTGGGTCGAGATGAAAATGAATCATGTGTAAATGAACCACATGTAAAACTACATATAAATGAATCAATTATAAACGAATCATATACAAATCTCTTGCTTGGGGGGTGTATTACTGGGGTTAAACGTTTGACTCTGTATGGATTTATGAAAATGAATCATATGTAATTAAATCACATGTACATGAATCATAAGTTAATTAATCAAATGTAAACTTTCCTGGGTGAGGTGGGAGGGGCTGTTATCGGGGTAAAAAATGCTGATTCTGTATTGATATATTCTGTTGTACACTGAAAAATGTATGAGAATCCATAAAAATTGTTATGAAAAAAAAAAGCACATAAAAGCATGTTATTTCGTTTATACTGCAGTGACCTCCCAACTATTAAATATATATATATTTTTTTTTACTTTTACTAGTGAATGACACGTGCTTTTTAACATTTTATACTTATAGTTTATGCATTCAATGTTGTGGAAAGGCAACAAAAGTGAGTACACCCCTAAGTGAAAATGTCCAAATTAGGCCCAATTAGCCATTTTCCCTCCCCGGTGTTATGTGACTTGTTAGTGTTACAAGGTCTCAAGTGTGAGTGGGGAGCAGGTGTGTTAAATTTGGGGTCATCGCTCTCACACTCCCTCATACTGGTCACTGGAAGTTCAACATGGCACCTCATGGCAAAAGACTCTCTGAGGATCTGAAAAAAAGAATTGTTGCTCTACATAAAGATGGCCGAGGCTATAAGAAGATTGCCAAGACCCTGACAGTGAGCTGCAGCACGGTGTCCAAGAAGTTGAGTGCACGTGCTCAGCGTCGTATCCAGAGGTTGTCTTTGGGAAACAGACGTATGAGTGCTGCCAGCATTGGTGCAGAGGTTGAAGGGGGGGTCAGACTGTCAGTGCTCAGACCATACGCCGCACACTGCCTCAAATTGGTCTACATGGCTGTCGTCCCAGAAGGAAGCCTCTTCTAAAGATGATGCACAAGAAAGCTCACAAACAGTTTGCTGAAGACAAGCAGACTAAGGACGTGGATTACTGGGACCATGTCCTGTCGTCTGATGAGACCAAGACAAACTTATTTGGTTCAGATGGTGTCAAGCGTGTGTGGCGGCAACCAGGTGAGAAGTACAAAGACAAGTGTGTCTTGCCTACATGTACTGTGACATACTGAAGCAGAGGATGATCAATATGCAGTATTCCAGCATGATAAGGACCCCAAACACACCTCCAAGACGACCACTGCCTTGCTAAAGAATCTGAGGGTGAAGGTGATGGACTGGCCAAGCATGTCTCCAGACTTAAACCCTATTGAGCATCTGTGGGGCATCCTCAAACGTAAGATGGAGGAACACAAGGTCTCTAACATCCACCATCATCCACCATCTGTGATGTCATCATGGTGGAGTGGAAGAGGACTCCAGTGGCAACCTGTGAAGCTCTGGTGAACTCCATACCCAAGAGTATTAAGGCAGTGCTGGAAAATAATGGTGGCCACACAAAATATTGACACTTTGGACCCAATTTGGACATTTTCACTTAGGGGTGTACTCACTTTTGTTGCCAGCGGTTTAGGCATTAATGGCTGTGTGTTCAGTTATTTTGAGGGGACAGTAAATTTACACTGTTACACAAGCTGTACACTCACTACTTTACATTGTAGCAAAGAGTCATTTCTTCAGTGTTATCACATGAAAAGATCTCATCAAATATTTACAAAAATGTGAGGCGTGTACACACTTTTGTGAGATACTGTATATGAATGATGCAACTAACATCTGCAATTCTCCAGCTGTGATCCTTGGAGAGTTTTTTGGCCACTTGAACCATCCTCTTCAGTGCGTTGGAATGTGCGTTGAAACATTTCCAGTTGACTGGGACTTCTTAATTATTGCCCTTATGGTGGAAATGGGCATTTTCAATGCTTGTGCTGTTTTCTTATAGCCACTTCCCCTTTTGTGAAGCTCAACAATCTTTTGCCGCACATCACAGCTATATTCCTTGGTCTTAGAATGATTAAGGGGGGTGCTTCTCAATACTCAAATTGATGCTTCCTTGTTTCCTCGCTCCTCGGTCATCCAACCCGTGACCCAGAAATTGATCCAAGTCAACCATCTTGAAGGACATATCAATTCTCTAATTGTGAGGAACGAAGAGTGAGGAAGCTTCCAGAGGAGTGCAGATACAGCAGTGTATCCTATCCGGAAGTGTTTCCTGTCGAAAAACCTGACACACGGTTAAATTCCCCTCATCTTTTACATCTGCCACAATCTCAAACAAAAGTCCTTTGATGATGTGATGGAATTATGTGTGAAATATAATTTAAAAATATGCTTAAAATGAGTATTGAATTGATCCTTGCATGTTTGGATAGGCAAATGTGCACTAATTTATGTATTTTTCATTAATTCATTGTTTAATAACCCAAGCGTTTCACATACTATCGGTGCATTTTGCTTTATTAAGAATGTTGCTATTAACCAAGCTTCAACAACATAACAGCACATCAAAAACATAAGCATAGTGGCAGATCCAGCCAGCGCAGTGAGGTCACCCAGCTGAGCACAGTCATGATTAATTGACGTCACTTTGAAGTGACACTTGAAAGAGCGAGGATATTCCATTTGACTTGCTTCAATTCTTCTCTCCTCACATCTCATCCATGCATCCTTTTCTCACATCCCAGGGCGAGAGGGGCGAACATGAAAGGAAAGGAAATGAGGATGCACAAATAAGAAATGAGAATTACCCCGGGAATTTGGCCTATGTGTTACCTAATAATAATAATAATAATAATAATAATAATAATATATTTATACACCTGTGAAACAGGAAGTCATGGTTGAACAATTCCTGTTCCTAGTCACCCAAGTGTCCTAATTTTATTTTATTTATTAAATTTTTTTGTTTATCTTTTTAAAATATATTAATGGGAATATACTTCAAACACATGTTTCTCATATCAATTCATAGGGGTGCCAATAATTGTTGCACACCTATATTAACAATTTTTTTTTGATAAGCCTGTGGTGTTTGCAATTTTTTTTTTTTAAACAAAAGAGCAAAAGGTTAAACAATAGACAATTTTTCACAGCTTTCTGCTCATACTTACCAAGGGTGCCAATATATAGAGAGGGCACTGTGTGTATGTGATGTGTATATAACACACACGTATTGTGTACATATATCACACACACGTGTGTGTGTGTGTGTGTGTGTGTGTGTGTGTATAAATATTAGTATTAGAGCATATGTCCTATTGACCATTATTTTGTTCCATTCTCATATTACTTAATCTTCCTAAGGCAAAAGAGGAGGAAGAAATGGCCTTAGTCTCCTCTGTATTGTAAATATCCCCAGTAGGACAAATGGAGCCCAGATGGACAGTAAGGCAGACATGTCTTTAAAAATTCATCACATCCCTCCGCGGTGAGCTCCCATTTAAAGGCTTTGGTATTAAAGATTGATGCTTGAGGCGAATAGGAGAAGGCAGCGCTGACCGAAACCATTGCACTGAATTAGAGATTACAATCTGTGTGTGTTTTCCAGTTCATTTTCATAATGTACTACCGAAAGTGGTGTTGTCGTTGATCTGGCATTTCTGTCTGGCTTGTAGAATATTTGATGGCACAAATTTGACCAGTGTGTAGTTTTAGGTTTTGTAAGGCGATAATTCTTCGATCACATTCAGTGCATGTAATTTTGGATCACATTCAGTGATTTGAAAAAAGATGAGCTACGCTCTTGTTGTTCACCCTTGTCACTGTGACTCATTCATCGTCATGTCGCCATGTATTATTGAATGCATGTCTCAGAATGAAGAGAAAGACTCCGATTGCATACAACTTAACTTGCGAGATGATGCACTACATACGCAGCTAATGCTGAAATCAAACCTTTTTTTTTTTTTTTTTTTTTACTTTATTTGTATTGTTATTCCTCTCATGGTCATTTTAAAGAAGCTGCTTTTACACTTGTGTTGAGTGTCTAAGCCTGTTAGGATTAATAGGCATTGTCATTGCACAAAACAACCTGGGGGAAAAGTCCACTTAACTTTTTCTTGTAGTTGAACTCTGGCCAAATTGTACATGCTACCATGAGGAATTGCTCCTTGGCAGCGACTCCGTGTGAAGAATTCTGCAAGCAGCAGTCAGGCTGACGTCAGAGCCACATAACATACGGCTTTGAAAAACTGCCAGGCTTTCAGTCTAGAGCAGAAGGAGGGGGAAGAGCCACTGGAACTTAAAAAAGAATCCACAGAGGCATAGCACAGCAGTTCTCCATAATGGCTCTCCTTTTTTTTTTTTTTTTTTTTTTTTTTTTTTTTAATAGGAAGTCCCTTCCTCTTTTTACCTTGAACTATTGAACGATTATGCTATGCGGCATACAAAATAGATCGTAGTTTCGTTTAGTTCTGGTCAGCAGTGCCACGTGTGTACTTTTGATCATCATCATATATGATAAAGTTCGAACATGCTAGGAGTGGCTGCAGAGGTAGTGCAGGTTGTGGTATTGAGGTTGCTGTAGTATGATTTTTAGAGTCCAGAGGGAGAGGGTTGCAAACGCCAACCTACATGTTTGGAGAGATGTAGGAATTTGAACCACTGGAGTGACAGACGTTAAAAAAGGGTAGTGGAAGGTACTAGATGCATTTTAAGCTGTATTTTGAAAACGTCAGCAGTGTTGTAAGCATCTGATCCGACACTGCAACTAACAATGACTGACGAAGCTGCCTTAGTACATGCCATTGTGAGATGCATTTTTGCCTCCTAAGGTAAAAAGAGAATTGAAAAGAAAAAAAAAACCACACACACGCAAATGGAGCTGTAAAGGGGTGTTTAGATGATGAAAAGGGACAAATGGTGGTCCGTCTGAGGTTAAACATTTCCCATCCTCATATTGATTTTTCTGTAGAGAACTTGGGAACAGAGAGATTGTCATTAGATATAAATGCGAGCTTTTGTGATTATTTGGAGGGGGTTGAAAGGCCAAGCCACAAGAGCCTTAGTAAGCTTTAAGTCATTGATTTATTAACATGAGAGTTGCTTCTCGGCTTCTTATTGCTCACTGCGATGCATTGCACAGTGGTTATTTATTTATTTTTTTCCCATCTAATATAATCTAGTGTAATAAGGACTTTTTTGCCTCCGGCGTTTAGGATCTTTGCGAAAAGGGAACTGAAAATGCAGGAGTTTTACTTGGTCTCGGCCAAGAGAGTTGCATGCTCTCGCTTGCGAGAGGTCTCTGTGATGAAATGTGTATGTTTATATAGGGGGGAGAGGAGAAAAAAACGGAACATTAAACTTCTCGTTTTTTGGCTGAAATGTATGGAAGCTGTAGAAACTGTAGTCACAATCATCTGTAGGAAATGTAGCTTTCCGAGGCCATACGAATGAATTCATTTTACACGAGGAAGGGATTTGTGCTAGTTTGTATTTTGTTTGGCCCTTTTTGTTTCGTATCTGCTTATTAGGAATTTCATGGAGGTTAATGAGCCGGTCCTTCTCAGTTTGTCCGCTCTTTTTTTTTTTTTTTTTTTTTTTTTTTTTTTTTTTTTTTTTTTTTTTTTTTCCGTTTTTTGTGCCGTCTCATTCTCCACTCGGGGATGCAGATGTACCTCTCTTGGGAAAAGACGCAAAACTGCTACTGCTTAAATCTTCGTTTCCTGCCAAACAGAGAGCTAAAACAGTCTCGTTTTATGTCTGATTTGCAAGATTGCCAAATTGAAAAGTCATTTGAATTATTAAATGGTGCACATCTTTTTGAGTTTCAGGTTTCACTCTGATGCAGCGATACACAAAGTAACATTTGCACCATGCAGGTGTTCGTTACAGCCCTGTAGGTGCTGCTGATTCAGTTGGTGAGAATAAGGCCATGGTTATGGAAGCCAGCACTATTGTTTTCACACAATGGCTCTCCATTTTATCAGCGACGTTTCACAAGGCCTGCCCGCCATTCACCGATTTTGCGCTCATGTTCTTTTATTATGACTCTGGGCCATGTTAACCAAATTTGTTGTACAAGACTGAAACTGGCTCACCGGTTGACTTCTGCCCTTCCCCCTATGCTGCATATGGCAGATGTGAAATGCTGTTACAGGGTTTCAACACCGGTGTCTTGTATGTCATAAAAGCATGTTGGGGGGCCTTCTCTGTGCCCATGATGGGGCGATAGATTCACTGTTCACTGAATAGCTTTGATGAAATACACACAGTAAAGTATTTCTGTAATTTGTACAATAAAATATTGTACTCAGACCAGTCTCATACATTTTAAGCATTTTCACATTCGATGCCATGGTAGCGTGTTGGTTCAGATTGGAGAGAGATTTATTTGCCAGGCACAAAAATGGACTGACTCTATGGTGACTGGCAGGAGCCAACAGCCAATCAGAGGAGAGATTGAGACAGCTCGAGAGAGTGAGTTAGAAGACAGCAAAGTCCAAATAATAGTATAATTTAAAAATCCATTTCAAGTTAAGGCATTAATTTTTCTGTATTTTTGTGGCGTTTTTGGTTTTCCGTGTTTTATTTATTTAATTTTTATCATCACCTGTAGATAGTGCCCTAGTTATTTTGTATCTATTGATATCGCACAGTGCCATCTCCAATGCAAAAGTGAGCCAACATAGTAAAACCATTGGAGACCACACACACGATTAAAATTACAGTAACAGAAACTCCACATGACATGAAAATTACAGGAAGTGCTAGTAAAGCTAATGCCATGGGGTGGGGAAAATGTTCTGCCTTTAATTAAATCTGCAGATGTTCTCTTCTCCCATAACCTAAAATGTGATCGTGTATTGCATGGAACTTTTTTTGCATAGAGAAGATAACATAGCAGTATTATATTACATGCCAAAGATTATTCACAGGGATAGTTCACCCAAAAATGAACATTGTCAATTACTGACCCTCATGTCGTTCCAAAATGAGAAGACTTTCGCTCGTCTTCAGAGCACAACGAAGACCTTTTTAATGAAACCTAGATTTCTGTGCTTCCATTTACAGTCCAGTAACCAAATTTTTTTGGTTTCCTGGACTGTAAACGGAGGGACCGAAATCTCCCAGGTTTCATTAAAACTATCTTCATTTGTGTTCTGAAGAAGAGCGAAAGTCTTATGTGTTTGGATTGAAATGAGGGTGAGAAACCGATGACCACATTTTTCATTTTTGGAGGAACTATCCTTTTAATACAGTCGGAAATGTACCGTACATTTCATTTGGGCAATTCTTTAACACCTTTTAGTTTGTATTCTCTGAGGCTATGTCTACATTACATTAATCCGGATAAATTAAAAAACCCGACATTTTCAGGTCTTCCATGCAGGTGTAGAGGACATGATGGCGTTCTCTTGCGTTAATGTAACTAATAGCTAGCCCCTCGTCAACACAAAACATTCTAATACTTGGCTCGCAAAGTTAGCTAATAGATGATTGGGATCATCTACTGAACTCAAATGACTGCTTTTAATAGACATGTTTTATTTGGTTCTTTTGTAGGTATTTATTTATTTATTTGTTTGTTTGTCTGCCTATAATTGTTCCTCTCTTCTATGCTCTTACACACACACACACACACACACAGTATAGAATTAGTTTGCTAGCAGATGAAGTATAGTTAAAGCTTTGTCTAAAATGTGTTCTCCTTACACTGACTGATGCTCTGTGTGGTTGTCAAGCATCTGTATTTATTTATTTATTTTTAGAAGCATTACAATGTCAAATTTGAAAGCTCTTGTCAGCGTATAATATTTTTGCTCTATTAGACTGACACGCTAACATCTGGTTTGCTCTGTGAATTTTTCCATCATGCTGCTGACCCAATTAATGAGAGCACTCGTATAAAGATGTTTTCTCTATTGTGTCCGAGAGATGCGTTTCCGTTGGGACGTTGGCAAGCCATATATCCTGTCGTAAAGACCGAGCTCTGTGAAGGGAAGCGTGCAGAACAATGAAAGAGTTGATTGGTTTTCATTTTGCAGCTCTCCGTTAACAAGGCTTTGCTGCTTTGTCGTGGTGTAGATAACGCTGTTCAGGCTGGTCGGCGCATTTCTGCTATGTTTCTGCTCTTTTTACCGTTGAGGTATATATTCGGCGTTGTGTGTCGATCGATTGCTGCTGTGTGTTTATCAACAGCGTGAACGAGCATCAGCTAAAAAATCCTGAACCTCATTTTATGTATGTTGTTGAATATTTTAATCAACAGGCTCTTTGTTGAGGAGATGGCATTATGGGTTTATAAATTCTTTTGATGGTGACAATTGCCAAAGCTGATAAGGATCCACTGATGTGTTTAGGCATGCTGGGAAAAGGAATAATTGTTTGTAAATGAGAAGAAGGAGGCACTGATAGAATTCTATTAAAAAAACGAGAGAGAGTCAGTTAGTCTCTCTCGATCGAAGGGGAGCTCTTTGAGAAATTTATGATACCGTGCTCCTTAAAAGTGCATACATCCTGTAATTAAGCCTGTGCTGCGTTAACAGCCCATCCCCCAACCCCCACTCAGTCATCCGACTCCTCCCCTCCTCCCTTCCCCCACTTTCCAATAGTCCTCTGGGACTACTTCACTCCAGCCTCCGTCCCTTGAAGTCTTACTCTCCTCGTTTTTTTTCCCAAGAGATGTAATAAATAACCTTTCCTATTGCTCCCCGTATAGAAAATAGTGGCCATGTGACTACGAGCATAGCCTTATGGGCACTGAATGAGCTAACGATGTCTACGATCCTCTCTGGCAGCCTTGATACGTCATTATCTCCATGAAACCGGTGAAAACAAACACATACACGGCTTCATGCAGTAATACCAGATTTTCAGGATATCTGACTTTTTTTTTTTTTTTTTTTTAATGGATAGCCTTGTCACGTGTTCAGCGCTAATGCGCATTTTAGAATCAGACATCGTCATGGATTGTTGCTAGTTTCGAGACGACTAAACTGTTCTTGTGTGCCATTAACAAATACAGTGGGTTGTGTATAAACGCAGCTTTTCATTGAATACGTTCACATGGACAGCAGTAATCTAATTATTGACCTTACTCTGATTAAGATAATAATGTGATTTAAGGTGTTTACATGAGTCACTTTTAGAATACTCCTGTCATGTTCCCGTTTTACATGTTATAGATCATAATTAGATTAAGAGCCCGTGTCATTACATCACCGCGCCACGTCATCCGATGTCCCTCCAGAATTTCACACATCAACATACAGTTCATCTTCGTTATGGTACCGTATACAGTTTTGGGTTTTTTTATTAAATATTTTTACGAACGCTTTAAGTGCAGTTAATTATTTGTCATGCTGTACGTGCTAATAAACAACTATTTGAAGCCGTGGGCTGCGTCTCAAACCGCTTACTTACCACTGTATAGTAGCCGAGATGCATGTATTTATTTATTTTTTTCCCCACTACAGGCCTATAGTAGGAAAGTATGTGATTTGGGACGCAGCCGAACTCTCTTGTTCGCCGTAAAATGTTGAGAACTGCTGTGTTTGATCGTGTCCTGTCGCAAAATGCGGTGACAACTCACATACGATGTTCATAACGTGATTAAGGTGTTTACATGTCTGTAATACACATCCATAATGCGTCTAAAACAGGAGTATACAACCTGTCTTAATTCGATTAGAGCTTAATTCTTGTATGACCTTAATTAGATTAAGGTAAGTAAAAATAGCTGTTTACATGGTAGTTTCTTAATGAATATATGGTCTTAATCGGATTAAGAGTGGATTATTGTTGTCCATGTAAACGCAGCTATTTACAGATGTCAGTATCTTTCAGAGAACGTGTGGAAAATATGGAAATCTTTCATAGAAAGTGTGGAATTGTGTAAACTACAGTGCTCTTTGTACCGTGTGTGTATGCGCAGTTTTTTTTCACTGCATAAAGCACCACAACCGTTTGAGAATTGGAGTTCGTTGGGGTTGCTTTTGCTCTGGAATGATACCAAGAGCAACTAATGCAACTTGGGTCTGGTGCTAAAATAAATGTTCTGTATCACGCAAAATTTAATAAAAAATATCTGGCACGCACAAGCATTTAATGTCAATGCCATAGCTCCACAAACCGTTTACAGATTTAACCTGTACCAGCTGCATTGATAACGGCCTTACACTGAATACAAACAAATACAGTGCTCTACAAGAGGTATTTATTTAATCATATTTTCACCAACAATTACTTGAAATTAAAACATTCGTTCACATTTGATCATGGGAGAGTTTTATTTATTTACTTATTTATTATTATTATTTTTGTTAATATTGACAAGCCATTCATAAGAGCTTAATCACAGGTTATGTAGTGTAGTCTGTCTGCTGCAGGGCCATCTTGAGAAATTGTTCTTATCTGATTGAATTGGGAGATGGATATAGAATAACCGGATTGAGAAAATGGCATTTAAAAATCTGATAAAAGTGGCATTTAACACAGTGTGATCTTTGGCTCTTGTAATGCAAAAAAAAAAACAATTTTCCATTTGCTCAGGCTTTCACTACAACTACTGGAGCAGAGCAAGCTGAATCTGCCTGTGTGTACGTGTACGAATCTGATAGGTTGGACATTTTCTGCTAATATCTTAAACTGGTTCTTTTTACCAGCGTGGCAGAAATTCTGTAATCCAGCCAGCATATTGAGTTCATGTGCTGGTCTCGGTCTACTCGTACCATCTCCGGCTTCATCTGAGTATGGCTGCGATGTTGAACGGTAGGTGACGAGCCAAGAAACTGAAACCCAAGCTTCGTTGGCTCTTGGGTTTTTTATTTTTTTTAATTAATGTAAATAACATTTCACAACCACAAAAACCTTATTTGGATATGTGCGGAGGAAAAACTATACCCACCTCAGATTTTCAACCGGAGTGGACTTAAAACCCAAATGACAGGAATTGGCAGTTAGGACTGTCATGTTTCCCCAGTGCAACAGTCAATTCCGGGCTTGGATTGCACTAATCAGCCATCTCCGAACCCACTCGCACTTTAAACTGATGACACTGTGTGGTCCTCATCGACTTCGATGGATGATCTAGTTTAATGATTTAATTGTTGACTATTTTGTGCCACTTGTATATGTCTAATAAGCAAAACAGAAGTGTGATAATTGTGTAATAAGTGTAACATTCCACCTGGTGGTTTGTTTCTGTGATCAAACATATATATATTTTTTTATGATGGCAGATTTATTTCATTTTTTTTTGCCTTCATTCGTTAATACAGCATTATCAAATTTATAGTTGCAGCCTTAGCTCCTCATTCTAGTTTTGTTTTTCTACACAGCTTTATGAACTGGACGGCGATCCCAAGAGGAAAGAGTTCCTGGATGATCTGTTCAGCTTCATGCAGAAGAGAGGTACACAATCACCCCTGAAATGAACATTTTAGCAGACACTTGTTTAAAATTGATAACAGTATTACATTTCATTAAGATGACTCGAGTCCTGAAAGCTTGCTTTATAAATACAGCATAGCAGCAGTACATGGTCACAAAAATAAACTGTCCATGGTCCATGAACACTTGGACCCTTGTTAATTTTTCATCAGCCAAGGTGTTACCGCGTTCAGTCAGAAACACGTTTAAATTGACATTTTGTCTGCCGTGTTGAGGGCTGTAGCTATTTGACCCAGCAAATTTTAGAACTAGAGAGAGATGTTGCTTTCAACCTGATGAAGCAACATTTCTTAAATGACTGCTTTATAGCTGCGGACATTTTTACTGCTTATAGTATCCTGTAGTTGATCTTTGGCCTTTGAATATATAGCAAACTGTGTGTGTGTGTGTGTGTGAACATGAGCACATGCTATAGCTTGGCCTTGGCTCTATCACAGTATCATCTGACCTTTCTAATAAATAGGCTCCAGGATAAAGTAATGTATACCGATATCTTTTCACCTCATATAAGCAGCACTGAAGTTCCCTGTGCATGTGAGTGAATGTTTTATTTGAGAAAAGAACAGGCTTTGTTGCCTGTAATGTAACACAGAAAAAGGAACATGCATTCATACATCAGCCATAACATTAAAACCACAGATGGGTGAAGTGCACTGTCAGGAACATTGATTATTTTACTTTTACATTTATTCATTTAGCAGACGCTTTTATCCAAAGCGACTTACAAATGAGAGATACAAGCAAAGTGATATCAAGCAGAGAACAATACAAGTAGTGCTACTATACAAGATCTATTAATTGAGTACTAGAAGAAGCAAAGTGTGCAAAGTAGAGGTGCAAGTGCCCTTTTTTTAATGAGATGGTTAGGTGTTGACGGAAGAGGTGGGTCTTTAGCTGTTTCTTGAAGATGGTGAGTGAATCTGCAGTCCTGATTGAGGTTGGAAGTTCATTCCACCACTGAGGAACAGTTAGTGTGAAGGTTCTGGAAAGGGACCTTGTGCCGCGCTGAGTAGGAACTACTAAACGTCGGTCGCTAATCGATCGCAGATTGCGTGTGGGAACGTAAGCCTTCAGGAGAGAGTTGAGGTAGGAGGGGCACCTGTCAAAGGGTGGGATATATTAGGCAGCAAGTGAGCGACTTTGACAAGGTCCAAGTTGTTATAGCTTGACAACTGGGTCAGAACGTTTCCAAAACAGCAGGTCTGGTGGGATGATCTCCATGTGGTGGTTTGTACCTACCAAAAGTTGCATACAGTGCATCACAGCTTGCTGTATATGGGGCTGTGTAGCTGGAGACCGGTCAGAGTGCTCATGCTGACCCCTGTCCAACACAAAGTGTCTAGAATGGACATGTGAGCATCAGAACTGGATCATGAAGCAACAGAAGAAGGTGGCCTGGTCTGATAGTGTGTGTGTGTGTGTGTGTGTGTGTGTGTGTGTGTGTGTGTACGTACGTTGCTTACCTGGGGAAGAGATTCACCATGGGAAGAAGGCAAGATGGTGGAGAAAGTGTAATGCTCTGGGAAACCTTGGGTCCTGGCATTCTTGGGAATGTTACTTTCACACGTACCACCTACCTAAACATTGTACACCATGGCAACGGTATTCCTTAACAGCAGTGGCCTCTTTCAGCCGGATAATGCGTCCTGACGCACTGCAAAAACTTTTCATGAATGGCCTCCAAATCTGATTGAGCATCTGTGGGATGTGCTGGACAAACAAATCCGATCCATGGAGGCCCCATCTAGCAACTTGCAGGATATAAAATTGCTAGCTGCTAACATCTTGGTGCCAGATACCACAGCACACCTTCAGAGGTCTTGTCTAGTCCATGCCTCTATAGATCAGAGTGAGTTTGGCAGGTAGTTTTAATGTTATGGTTTAATGTTATGGGTGTATATACAGTCATTTAATCTAATACTGCCCTCTAGGGACAAGAGGGAAAATGACCCCTCCCCTTCCCCTTTTACCCTAAAGTGAGCCCACACATGTTATGCCCTGGAATTGGGGTTAAATACAGTTCATCTTAATGGAATTAATACATTGTAAAAACCATGCTCATTATGTTTCTTTGCAGGAACTCCAGTGAACAGGATCCCCATCATGGCCAAGCAAGTGCTGGATCTGTATATGCTCTACCAGCTGGTGATTGAGAAGGGTGGCCTGGTGGAGGTAATCAATAAAAAGTTATGGAGGGAGATCACCAAAGGTCTGAACCTGCCCACCTCAATCACCAGTGCTGCCTTCACTCTCAGAACACAGTGAGTATTTAATTCTCTGCAGAGGACTATGTTCTTTAAGTCACTGCAACTTTACATACATATAGCATACATTTTTTTTTTCTCGTAAGGAATAAAATACTATGGGGCATACTGGTATTAAAAATAAATCAATCAATCGATCGATCAAAGATAAGGTTGTGTGATGCACCCTGACGTGAAGTGGAGTTACACCAAAGTTGACTGTTTTATACCTCTTATACCACAGAGTTTTGCCAATTCTAGCCATTTCTTATTTATTAAAGAATGACACATTGTTTGATTTATCAATTTATAATTGTGAGATGTAGTGGAAAATCTGAAAAACGTGTCCATTCCAGTTATTATGCACTACTGCAGTGATGAACAGTCATGCTTTCACCAGTCTTTCTTTTTTCCTCTATTGAACTTAAGATTTTTTTAAAAACGCCTTGTGACGTTACGAAGAACATCCTGAATCAACTCCTTCTAAAAATGCTAAACAAACATCTCTTAACGGAAAATTTTACCAAATCAACAATTACACACATTTTAATCCTATGTGTAAGCTGTTACTATAGAAACGGTGATGAATAAGAACAAACTCATTCGTATAAGGCTGTGATTGAGCTACTGTCACAAAATGACATTTCATTATATTTTATTATATCACACCATTCGTCTGCTGCATGAACCGGTGGTGCATGTTGGACCTGAGGTTTATTAGCTGCTCTCTTGGACCTCATATTTCAAACCCCCTCTCTTTCCAGATACATGAAGTACCTTTATCCATATGAATGTGAAAAGCGGGGTCTCAGCAACCCCAACGAGCTCCAGGCTGCCATAGACAGTAACCGGCGGGAGGGGCGACGTCAGACTTTTGGCGGTTCCCTTTATACCTACTCACCCAATGGGGCTCCCACAATGCTCTCCTCCCCAAAGATCTCTCTGCCCAGCATTGGTATGGCTGTGGGCACCAGCGCTACCTCACTTTCCTCCGTTCAAAAGGTCAAGAAGGGTAAGAATGGTCTCAAACTCTCAAATTCAGGTGTACCTAATGCTGATGTGATGCTTTAGTGAAAAGGTGGCATTGCATTTCTTGAATTTACATCTCCCTAAAGTTTAGATTACTTTGAGACAATATTCAGATGTTGCATTTTGCTGTTTTTAATGTTGAAGTTCAAAGTAATTGTGATTTTAAATACTTACTTACTTATAAACTGTGGTCTATAAATTTATCAGATTTATTTCTAAAGACCACTTCTAGCCCAGTACACAGTACATGCATAGACATTTAATTTAAACCAAAATAAGAGTCCCAAAGCAAGCAGCTGATGAAAAGCCTCTTGGTTTTTAAATACATGTTCCTGATGTGCATGTTCTTCTGACCACTCCCTATATGTTTGACCTCATTTGCTTTCCTGCTTCCTTAGAAGATGATGTCGGTCAGTCTCTGACTGCACAGGCCAGCAGACTGCCTGGCACTCTGGCTGCTCAGTCAGTGGCAGCAGCTCAGGCAGTGGCGGCACAGGCCGCCATGGCCGCTCAGGTCGCTGCACTTGAGCAGCTGAGGGAGAAGCTGGAATCCGGCGAGCCGCCCGAGAAGAAGATGGCGCTGCCCTCAGAGGACCACCAGCGGCTCGTGCAGAGGGCACTGCAGCAGAACCTGCTAGCTTTGAGCACCCAGATGCCTATGAACATCCGCATCAACAGTCAAGGTAGCAAGGTTTTAGATGTTTTTCAAACGGTCACAAGCACCATTATCCTAGCTTCTATTGGATGTCTAAAAATAGCATGACAGAAGAGTGAACCTCAAGCAATGCGTGTGAGAATCTGAATAATTCTGCTTTAATTAGCTGATAAATCTGTTCACATTTTCCCTGATGTTGTTGTTGTTGTTGTTGTTATTATTATTGTTATTATTATTATTATTACAGGGTGTCCCAAAAGTCTCCATATATTGGGGGAAATTAACCCTTTTTTTTTTTTTTTTTTTAGCAAAATGAAACTTTTATTTATAAAACATTCTCTACATTTCCATTTCTTTGAATCATCTGTCCCACTCATTATGAACATGTTAACACATCTGATGCTTCCTGATCATACCATGCGAATATCAATACATTCTTGTCAAAGGCATTCTTAAAGGCTATTCTTAAAAAAATTATAACATGTAAACTAAGTATGAAAATCACATTTTGCTCAAAAGTGTTAATTTCCGCTATGCTTGGAGAATTTTGGGATACACTGTATATACAGTGAGAGGAAATATGCTTTCAGACACTATTTTTTAATTTTATTTAATTCATTGCGTATATCCACCTCAAATTTGCTCACATAATGTCTCTTGCCATTGTACGCATGAACAAAACAATTATGTTAACAATGAACAAAGATGTGTGTTATTATATTGCTAGATATTGCAATATTATAGACATTGGGCATCTGTGGTTCAGATGGTAGAGCGGGTTGTCCACTAATCATAGGGTTGGCGGTTCGATTCCCGCCCCACATGACTCCACTTGGGCAAGCCACTGAATGCCAAGTTGCCCCAGATGATGACTACCATTAGTGTGTGAGAATGGGTGAAGGAGACATTTGGATAAAGCGCTATATAAGTGCAGACCATTTACCATTTAAAAAAAAATAAATAAATAAATAGGGGGGATTAAAGTATTCAGACACCATAAATTACCAATAATGGTATTTTGTTGCGACTTTGCTGTTGAAAGTTTCAAGATGTAACTTCAAGATGGGTATGGTAAGAAGTAATTAGCTTTTGCAGTGTTGGATACTCACTTAACTTTACTGTTTGTCCGAGATCATATTGTGAAATTTTCTCTCTCTCTCATATATATATATATATATATATATATATATATATACAGTGGTGTGAAAGTGTTTGCCCCCTTCCTCATTTCCTGTTCCTTTGCATGTTTGTCACACTTAAGTGTTTCGGAACATCAAACCAATTAAAACAATAGTCAAGGACAACACAAGTAAACACAAAATG
>JAFFST010047740.1:72779-86776 GCA_022414735.1 Noturus placidus
TTATTTGTATAGCGCTTTTTACAATAGACATTGTCTCAAAGCAGCTTTACAGAAATATACAAACACGGTACACTTATAAGCCTCTAGAATGGCAAAGGCTGCGTAATAGCAAAGTAGTTGAGTAATTGACATCAAAACATCAAAGAGAGGAAGCCTTAAATGAACAGTTGACATTCCAGTTCATCCCAAAGCTGTTCAATGGGGTTGAGGTCAGGGCTCTGTGCAGGCCCCTCAAGTTCTTCAACTTCAACCTTGGCAAACCATGTCTTCATGGACCTCGCTTCGTGCACAGGGGCACTGTTGCATATGTTTCAAAAGTCTGACATTTTTCCCTGTTAGATTTGGACAACTGTCCGTTATGACTCCTGCCAGCCTCTCCCATTTCAGTCCCCTGTCGTCGTCCCGGTCATGGGCCGCATTGCTGCCAGCTCCTCCATAATCTTGAAGTCCGTTATCCCACAGACAAATACAAGTAATTGGGTGGTGTCACGAACATCAACGCTCTCGTCTAAAGTCAAGGAGAAAAAGTCAAAACTTCCCTCCTCATGTTGCAGCTGAAGCTCCAAATTCTTTCTAATTTCCAAGTCTTTTTTTGTAATTTGTGTTTAACCTTCTGTACAATGCCCAGGTCTGATTTAGACTGAACTATAGATGGTAGGAGTGACTGTATAGTCAAATGCAGGCAGGTGGAAGAGTTCCCCAAATTGTCTTCCTGATACTTAGAATAGTAGTATTTGCTACAAAATGCTGATGTTTTCAGTTTTATTATTTATACACTCACTGAGCACTTTATTAGGAACACCTGTACACCTACTCCTTCACGCAATTATCTAAACTGCCAATCATATGGCAGAGGCAGTGGATCAAATCATGCAGATCAGGGCCAGCAGCTTCAGGTTATGTTCACATCAACCATCAGAATGAGGAAAAAATATAATGTCAGTGATTTTGACTGTGGCATGGGTTGTCTGTATCAGACAGGCTGGTTTGAGTATTTCTATAACTGTTGATGATCTGGGATTTTCACAGACAATTCAGTTTACTCCGAATGGTGCAATAAAGAATAAACATCCAGTGAGCACTAGTCCTATGGATGGAAACATGGGCGGCTGTGGCTCAGTCGGTAGAGCGGGTTGTCCACTAATCGAATCCCGGCCCGGGTGATCCCATGCCGAAGTGTCCTTGGGCAAGACACTGAACCCTAAGTTGCCCCCAATGGCAAGCTAGCACCTTTCATGGCAGCTCTGCTACCATTGGTGTGTGTGCTCTCATTTGTAAGTCGCTTGATATTTCTGTAAAGCTGCTTTGAGACAATGTCCATTGTTAAAAGCGCTATACAAATTGATTAATTAATTAATGATTAATTAAAACACCTTGTTGATGAAAGAGGTCAGTGGAGAATTACCAGAATGGTTCTAGCTGACAGAAAGGCTTCAGTAACTCAGATAATCACTCTGTATAATTGCGGTAAGCAGAACAGCATGTCAGAATGCACAACACCTCGAACATTGACGTGGATGGGCTACAACAGCAGAAGACCAAGTCCACTTCTGTCAGCCAAGAACAGAAAGCTGAGGCTACAGTGGACACAGACTCACCAACACTGGACAGTTGAAGACTGGAAAAATGTAGCCTGGTCTGATGAATCTCGATTTCTGTTGAGGCACACAGATGATGGGGTCAGAATGAATCCATGGACCCAACCTGCCTTGTGTCAACAGTCCAGGCTGGTGGAGGTGGGCGGTTGTGGCTCAGTCGGTAGAGCGGGTTGTCCACTAATCCACTAATCGTAGGGTTGGTGGTTCGAATCCCGGCCCGGGTGACCCCATGCAGAAGTGTCCTTGGGCAAGACACTGAACCCTAAGTTGCCCCCAATGGCAAGCTAGCACCTTGCATGGCAGCTCTGCTACCATTGGTGTGTGAGTGTGCTCTACTTTGTAAGTCGCTTTGGATAAAAGAGTCTGCTAAATGAATAAATGTAAATGTACAGGTGCTGTAATGGTGTGGGAAATGTTTTCAGGCCCAGCGTGTGCCAAGTTAATACCCATCACTCATTGCTTGAATACCACAGACTATTTGAGTATTGTTGTTGATCATGTGCATCACTTCATGCCCATAATTCCCCATCTTCTAATGGCTACTTCCAGCATGTATGCACCGTCACAAAGCAAAGGTTGTTTCCAAACTGGTTTCATGAGCATGACTATGAGGTCAGTGTTCTTCAGTGGTCTTCCCAGTCACCAGATCTGAATCTAGTAGATCACCTTTTGAGATGTGGTAGAACGGGAGATTCACAGCATGAAAGTGCACCTGAGAAATCTGCAGGAATGTCAACATGGAAACTTTCCTTTGAGATTTGGGTCCAACATCTTGTGGAATCCATGCCATGAAGAATTGAGGCTGTTTTTACAGCAAAGTGAGGCCCTACTCAGTATTAGTATAGTGTTAATAATACAGTGGTCTGAGTGTATATCTCTTTCATGAACAGAATGATGTGTTCTTCTTTAAGTGTAAACATGGTCTTTGATTTGTATTACTTATGTGTGAAAACGACTTGTCATAAGATTCTTTTCATGTGTGTTTGTGATCTTGTTTAGGAGGTCCAGGTTTTAAAGGATTGCTCCAATTTGTTCTCTGATCCCGTCCCAACTGCAGTGAAGTGCCCACGCTTAAGACATGGAAGGAGAAGGGTTCTTCCACTACAGGCATGTAAAGGTAAGTGTGTTTTAAACATTCAATCACATTTGTTTGGGCCGACTGTGTTATAACTGCCTTCACGGTGCTTTTTGTTTTTTTATTTTTTTGCTTTCTCATTTATTTATTTATTTATTTATTTATTTATTTTCTTCTTTCTCTCCTTTCCCTTTTCTTTCTCCTTCTAATGGCTCCTTTTGTTGGGGAACAATTTCATCTATGTACACTGCTGTGATTGCTTCTGTTTTTGTGCATCTCTCAAACTACATAGTTTCAGAAATTTAAATCAAAATCTAAGATGTTTTCATTTATTTTTTTTATAAATGATAGTTATTTATTGAAGCAAAAAAAGTTATCCAATATTAACTGGGGCTGTGTGAAAATGTATTTGCCCCCTAGTTACTTATTCTCCAAATCTATGAAACGACATTCATAATGGGGTTCAGCTGGACTAGACGCAACCAGACCTGATCACTGCAAACCCTGTTCAATCAAATCAACACTTAAATGGAACTTTTTCAACAGCATGAAGTTGGTTAAAAGATCTTATCCAGTGCCACACTATGCCAAAATTTAAATAAATTCCAGAAATGATTAGGCTTGAAATACATCAGTCTGGGAAGGGTTACAAAGCTATTTTAAAGGCAATTATCTCCAAATGGAAAAACTCGACACAGTTGTGAACCTTCCCAGAAGTGGCCGACCTTCCAAACTTCTTCCAAGAGCACAGCAACAACTCTTCCAGGAAGTCACAAAAGAGCCAAGGACAACATCAAAGGACGTACAGGCCTCTCTTGCATCAATTAAGGTCACTGTTCATGACACCACTGTCAGAAAGTCACTGGGCAAAAATGGCTTCCATGGAAGAGTGGCGAGGTGAAAACCACAGCTAACCCAGAAGAACTTTAAGGCTCGTTTGAATTTTGCCAAAACACACCTTGATGATCTTCAAACCTTTTGGGAGAATGTTCTGTGGATTGAGGAGTTGGAAATGGAACTGTGGGGAAGACAGGGGTCCCGTTACATCTTGTGTAAACCAAACACAGAATTTACTTGTGGTCAAGAATGCTGGAGGAGGTGTGATGGTGTGGGAATGCTTTGCTGCTTCAGGACCTGAGCAACTTGCAGTAATTGTGGGGAAACATGAATTCTGCTCTCTACCAGAAAATGCCAAAGGAGAATGTTCGGTCTTCATTTCGCAAGTTGGAGTTCAAGCACAACTGGATTATGCAGCAAGACAATGATCCAAATCCTAGTCCTATAAGTAAGTGAAAGACTGATCTCCATTTATCAGAAGAGTTTGGTTGCAGTTATTGCTGCTAAAGGTGACAACCAGCTTTTATGTTTAAGGGGGCAATTAGGTTTTCAGATTGGTGATGGGTGTTTTAATCACTTTTCTTTTTTTCTGCAATAGGCAAAAAAACTGTAGTGTTTACTCAGGCTGCCTTTGTTTTAATTTGTATTTTCTTTGAAGATCTCAAACTATTTATTATGAGATGTACACAAAAACAGAACAAATCGGAAGCCGTCTCACAGCACTGTATATGTACACTGAAAGGAACCTGTTGAGTTTGAAAAGTGAATTTTATAGACAGTTTTTATCAGCAGAATCTGACTTCAAGACCCCAGTGCAGCATCCCCGGAAAACGCAGTACTCATCAGTCAACCCTGCTGCACGTAGCCTTTACTCTCCTGTAGTGCGTTTTGTCACACCTACGAAAGACAGTAAGTAGCTAAACTGTGGTCATGATCACACATGGTGTTAAACCTTATATTCAGTGTTGACACTGCTTATTAATAGAGTGTAAGTCACTGTTTGCTAAGATTCTACCAGTCACTATATAACTTTTCTAAGAACCATCATATTTTTATATGAAGGTGATCGGATAGCAATTAAGGGTAATATTTTGTGAATGTTTGAAAAGGAAGAAAAAGTCTGTGGATGCAGTTATGCATATATCCATATATATGCAATGTGTTTGTGTCAACTACAGAACATTAAAGTTAACATCTTGTGGTTTAATGTGCTAATTTGTGTGCTTTTGTCTAGGAAATATATTATTCAGTAGTGTGTCTCTTCAGTTTTTGCTACCTGTATCAGAGTGGAAATTCACATACAATTCTGGGAAACATGTCTGGCACCTTTTTTTCGTTTTTTTTTTTGTTTGTTTTTACTGGAAATTATGTAGGTGTAGACTTTTTGTAATTAAAAAGTAATACAAAAAAACTGCAACGAGGACTTTGTTTGTTTGTTTGTTTTTAAATACATTTTTAAAAGCTGCTAGTTAAGCTGCATTTGGTCTACAGTGTCATTAATAAAGCATTTTTTAATTGTGCTTTGTATATCCCGAAGAACTGCATCACGCTTTATGCCTATTAACAAACCACACCAAACATTCCATCTGAAGTGACTGATCAATAAGTGTTTTTTTTTTTTTTTTTTACTATTTTTCAAAGTTGTACATCATAATTAGCAGTACTGCAGAATATCTGCTATCACTATTTCTTTTTCACAGATGAGAGGACACGGAGAGGTGCAGTGTTTAGCCCTGAACAGTGTGTGTTTGGATACAGTTTTGTCAGCTCCCTGTCAGAAGACGAGGAGAATGATGAGGTGTTCAGTCCGTGAGTCACTTTCCTCGCTTCAAGGGTTTCATAGTACTCTAATTGTTTTATGCTTTCTGATCAGTTTTCGGATAATTGCAAAAGCATTGTGATTTACAACTCGGTACGTTTACATGGACAGCAGTAATCTAATTATTGACCGTACTCTGATTTAAGATGATAATGTGATTTAAGGTGTTTACATGAGTCGCTTTTAGAATACTCCTGTCATGTTACCGTTTTACAATTTATAGAACATAATTAGATTAAGAGCCCGCGTCATTACGTCACCGCGCCACGTCGTCCGATGTCCCTCCGGAATTTCACGTATCAACATACGTTAGTCTTCTTTATGGTACCGTATACAGTTTTGGGTGTTTTTTTTATTTTATTTATTTCTTTTTTTAATACATGAATGGTTTAAGTGCAGTTAATTATTTGTCATGCTGTACGTGCTATTAGACGACTGCTTGAAGTCATATGGACAACTGCTTGAAGCCGTGGGTCTGTCCCAAATCCGGTAGTTACTGTCTATATAGTAGTCGAGATGCATGTATTTTTCCCCCTCTACAGCCCTATAGTAGGAAAGTATGCGATCTGGGACGCAGCAGAACTCTCTTGTTCGCTGTAAAACTGCCGTGTGTGTGATCGTGTCCTGTCCCAAAATGCAGTGAAAACTCTCACAGGACGTTCATAATGTGATTAAGGTGTTTACATGTCTGCAATACATGTCCATAATGCGACTAAAACAGGAGTACTCCACCTGTCTTAATTCGATTAGAGCTTAATTCGAGTATGACCTTAATTAGATTAAGGTTGGTGTTTACATGGTAGTTTCTTAATCAAAGTATGGTCTTAATTAGATTAAGAGTGGATTATCGTTGTCCATGTAAACGTACAGAGTATCTGCTTTTGTGGTTCATGCACTATTACCCCACAGATTCACATTCATCAAAAACATCCCAAACCAGTCACAACGGTCCAGAGCGGTGTCTACTCTACGGGACCTACCGCCCAAGACGAGAAGTACACCTGCAGCCACCATGGTGCTTGATTTGGTGAGCGTTTCTAATATGCAGTCTTTCACAGGCACCTGTTTATATTTGTGTGTAAAATCTTTAGGGTGAATATAGTTCTGATTGTGTAATTAGACACTTATTGCTTCTGTTTCTTAGGATGAAACCCTTGTGTTCAGCTCCCTCAATAGACTCGAGCATGCAGAGTACACGTTTAATACAATCTTTCAGGATCAAGAGTACAAGGTTATTGAGGCTTTTCTTTTATAACAGCCATTCAGAAATTTCCATGCATGTGCCAGTGTGGTTAGGTGGAAAGGATGCTAAAAAGATTGAACCTTTTGTAGTGTATGCCATGCTTATTTACAGACTTTCTTTTTTGCACACAGGTGTATATGGTTCTCAGGCCACATGTGAATGAGTTTCTGCAAGCCATGGTGAAGCATTTTGAGGTAACTTGACTTAATATACCTGCTACAAGCATTTCAGTATTTCTGAAGGGTAGATATGTCTGTCTCTCCTGCTTGCCTGATTTTTCATAGTTGAAACCAAAAACTATAGAAAGCCACCAGACACAGTGAGGTAAGTTGAAGTTGGAATTTCTGTGGTTTCTGTGAAAGCATGATACGGTTAAACCTCTACCCCACACTATGCGTTATTAGGTTTCTAACAAACATTTTACGGTGCTGTGAGAGTGTTTGCGTGAGTTCTTCTGGTATTGTGTACATCTCGTACTAAATAGTTTTAGATCTTCAAACGAAGTACAACACAAAACAAAGGCAACTTGAGTAAATGCATTATACATTTATCTATTTCTTTTTACTGAAGGGGGGGGGAGTTAACCCACATCTTTCGCCAATGTGAAAAACTAATTGCTCCCTTAAACTTAAATTCTGGTTGTGTTGCCTTTAGCAGCAATAACTGTAACCAAACTGTTCTGATAACTGGAGATAAGTATTTCACTTACTTCTAGGATTAGGATTTAATCCTTTACTTTAGATTATTGTCTTGCTGCATAAACCAGATGTGCTTGAGTTTCAATTTACGGACTGAAGACCAGACATTCTACTTCATGAATTCATGTTTCTCAATTATTGCAAGTTGTCCAGGCTCTGAAGCAGAAAAGCATCCCTACACAATCACACTGCCACCACCATGCTTGACCGTAGGTATGATGTTCTTTTTGTGGAATACTGGTTTGGTTTAATGGGACCCCTGTCTTCCAAACAGTTCCAATTTCAACTCCTCAGTCCACAGAACATTCCCCCAAAACGATTGAGGATCATCAAGGTGTGTGTTGGCAAAATTCAGATTAAACGTAATGTTCTTCTGGGTTAGCAGTGGTTTTCACTTTACCACTCTTCCATGGATGTCATTTTTGCCCAGTGTCTTTCTGATAGTGGAGTCATGAACAGTGAACTTTATCGATGCAAGAGAGGCCTGTAGGTCCTTTGATGTTGTCCTTGGCTCTTTTGTGACTTCCTGGATGAGTCGTTGCTGTGCTCTTGGAAGAATTTTGGAAGGTCGGCCACTTCTGGGAAGGTTCACTACTGTGCCGAGTTTTTCTATTTGGAGATAATGGCTCTCACTGTGGCTCTTTGGAGTCCCAGAGACTTTGGCTTAGCTTTGTAGCCCTTCCCAGACTGATGTATTTCAAGCCTAATCACTTCTGGAATTTCAACTTCGGCAGTGTGTGTTACTGGGTAGGACCTTTTTTAAACAACTTCATGCTGTTGAAAAAGTACTATTTAAGTGTTGATTTGATTGAACAGGGTTTGCAGTAATCAGGCCTGGTTGCGTCTAGTCCAGCTGAACTCCATTATGAATGCAGTTACATAGATTTTGGAGAATTACTAACTATGGGGCAAATACATTGTCACACAGGCCCATTTGGTATTGGATAACTTTTTTTTCCTTCAATAAATAACATTTAAAATCTGTATTTTGTGTTTACTCACGTTGCCATTTGTTTTATCTTCGATGTTTGCTTTAATTTCTGAAAGTGTAGTATGAGAGACATGAAAACAGAGGAAATCAGCACTGTATGTCTGTTTGAAAGTGTTTCATGTTTCCCTGGCATCTTTTGTAGATGTTTGTTTACACTTCTGCTAAAAAGGAATATGCAGAAATGATGGTGGACATACTGGACCCAAGAAGAAAAATATTCAGGTAAGGTGCTCAATCTTTCTGTGCAAAATTGTATTACTGTTGTTGTGGTGGTGGTGGTGGTGATGATTGATTTCTTGGTACATTAAATAATCAATTAATTTCCCTTCCCCCCCCTAAAGACATCGTCTGTATCAGGACGACTGTGCATGTATTCTTGGTCACTATATTAAGGACTTGGATGTGCTGGAAAGAGATCTTTCAAAAACAGTGATTCTGGACAACGCACCCCACACCTTCCCATACCATGTAGGAGTGTTTCCATCATCTTTCAGTCCCTCCAGGATTTTGTGATTGCAGAATAGAACGCAAACTCTGCAATATTCAACAGAACTTGTGATATTTCTTAAAAGCCAAATCAAAATCAAACATTTATGGCCAGAACAATCACAAAAGAAACTAGGCGAAATCCTCTATGGACTGATCGTTGGTTGTTTTTATTTAATGTTACGAAAGTGCATACTCAAACATCTTTTCACAAAAAGTAATGTGTTTTTTCCAGCTGACTAACGTGATTCCCGTAAAGAGCTGGTGTGGAGACGAAGAGGACAGAGAGCTGCAGAGGCTCATACCTTACTTGGAGAAACTCGCCCAAGCTGTAAGTTCTATTGTTTGTCTCACGCTTGTCAGAACGTTTGGTTAAAAGTGTATAAACTAAACCCAATAAAAAGTATTATGTGTGTAAAACAGTTAAGTGTTTTTTAAAATGGTGTTCATAAATAACCATGTGTGCATCATTATCACAAGAGCAATTAAATTCTTTAACATTAAGATGTAGTCTATCATTAACTTATTTAACTCTTAAATGTTTTTATTTTTAGAATGACTTCAGGACTGTGCTCAAGAGGAGGACAGATAATTTTCACAAGCTGCTCACTGAAGATTGAAATCCTGTGCCCTTTTTATTTAGTGTATGTTTTCATGTAAATAATAGTTCAGTATAGTGCTCTGGGTGTAATATAGGCTGAATCATTAAAGAATGATTGCCAGTTTTACTTTGTGCTATAAAGGCAATCCAGCTGAGCCTCATTTGGGGTAATTGCTTTAATTTGAATTGTTGTGCTTATTAAATTATGAAAATTTGATTTTGCTAATTTATTATTCCTGCTTTATATATGACACTTAAATATGGATCATGTATCATTTCCCAGTTGTACACTGATGCATACATACTTAAAATGTCCTGTTTTTTACATTTCCTCCAATAAAAATACACGTTGTGTTTGTTGCAGTACTGCAAACAGTACTGATTCTGTTGGAGTCCAGTGATTTTAAAGATACTTGCACAGTGAAATGAAATGCAGCATTGTGGATTGCTCTTGGCAGTAAAACATTCACTCCTGACACAAATTTATAAGGGTGGATTAAAGCAGCCAAAGGTAGACAAGGGCAGGGTATAGCTCATTTAGGGCAGACTAAAGTTGCCTCAGATGGACAAGGGTGGAGAACCGCAGAAAAAGGGGACGACAGCAAAACAGTTGTGGACAAATGCCGAAAAATGAATGAATAAAAAAAGGTGTATAAAATTAGAGAACAGTAGCTAGGAGGAATGACAGAAGAAGGTGAAGGGCAAGCAAAACAGCAGTGGCAGACAAGGGAGAATAAAGTGTGGACAAAGGCAGAAAAACATCAAAGGGGGGGGATGGAGGACAAATGACAATAAGGCAGTGGACTATGGACAGTGGTGGACAAAGGCAGAAAACCACTAGACAAACAGCAGACAAAAAGTTTTCTGCCTTTGTCCACTGTTTTTCTGCCCTAGTGTCATGTTTCTACCATTTTGGGTTTGTCTGGGCAAAGTGGCCAGGCTCTTTTTCTACCTTTTCTTGTTGTTTGTCTGCTTTTGTTCACCATTTGCCCACTTTTTTCTGCCCTTGTGTAGTTTTTTTATTGGTTTTCTGCAGATTGTTGTTTGTCCACTCTTTGTCTGCTTTTTTCTGCCATTCTTCCACATCTGACGATCAATATTTTTTTTCTCCATTTGTCTGCAGTTTTTCTACCTTTTGTCTGCCACTTGTCCATTGTTTTCCCACCTTTTTCTGCTGTTAATGGTTTGTCCTGCATTTGTTTACCGTTGCCAGCCATTTTTCTAACCCTGTTCACTGTTTGTCCGGTTTTGTTTGCCATTCTGTGTTTTTTTTTTTTTCTTTTCCTCCACCTTTGTCTATCATATTGTCTACTATTTATCAGCCTTTGTCCACCTTTGTCTGCATTTTATTCATCTGTGTCTACAGTGTTCTTTTCTCCAGCTATTTGTCAGCCTTTGTTCTGCCATTGGTCAACATTTGTCCTACTGTTGTCTGCCTTGTCATTTTTCCGGCATTGTCTGCCATTTTTCCGTATTTATGCTGCTTTTGTCCCCGCAGTTTCTCTATTTGTCTACAGACCCCCCCCCCTTACACACACACACACCTTTATCTGCCATTTTTACACCTTTTTACAACTTTTGTCCTTGTTCTGACTAAATTCCACTTTGTCTGCTGGCTGTCCACATTTGCTTGCTGTTTTCCTGCTGTTCTTCTGCCTTTGTCTGTCATTTGTCTGCCCTTTTTAATAATTGCCTTTGTCTGCTGTCTGGCCCATTTTTCTGCCTAAGTTTGCCCTTTTCCTGCCATTTTCCACCTTCTGCTGTTTTTCCACCTCTGTCCAGTTTTCCCACCATTGCGAGAAAGTTTCTCATTATTACGAGAAAGTTTGACATTATGAGAGAATTTGACATTATTATGAGAAGTCATTGAGATGTCATGAGAGTTTCTCATTATTATTATTATTATTAGGCCTTTGATGGATTAAAACATTTATCACTCTGATGGTTTGAACTTTTGATTGGACCTGGTGGATCTAATTTAAATCATAGTCTGATCAGTGAAATTCCTCTATAATGTTAACGATAACACACATGAGTAACTTCAGAAAATGGAGGGTTTTAAGCCACATCCAGCAGGTGGACCCGTACATCCGCCTATCACCAATCCCTCAACTAGAGAAGAAGCAGCACCGGAAGTGGTATTCGGTAAAGATGGCGGCGTTGGTAGGTGAGTATTCCAAAAGCGGAATCTTTAATGTTTTAGTTTTAATAACAGCTGCGTGACTTGCTCTCTATAGCATGACAAGTCATTAATCAGTACCGCCTAATTATTGATTAAATTCGGCTGTTCTTTTGTTCATCTTGTCATTACCTTAGCACTGCGTTCCCTGACCTTGTTGTGTACCAAAGCTTCCCAGTCCTGTGGGTGATTCCCACATGCCTTCCTGCATCTCATAGAGAATATTGAAATAATGTCATTGTACTATTTGTTTACTCCAATAACTGTCTCTCTCCAATAGCAAAACATTGGGGTCAAAGCTAAAAACAAGTCATTCCGCGGCATTAGTGTAAAAGAGCGATTCATAGTGAGGTCCAGAAATAATGGTGCCTTCAAGTCCTTCTGGAAAGTTCCTACGAGTTCTGAGGTCGTGATTACCACGTGGTGTGTTGTTCAAGTGGACGGCATGGGAACATGCAGAATTATTACGATATACGCTCACCGTCCACTTTTTATTAGGAACATCGTTTATGCAATTATCTAATCAGTCAATCATGTGGCAGCAGCAGGATGCATAACAATCATGCAGATACAGGTGCAGAGCTTCAGTTAATGTTCACATCAAACATCAGCAGGAAGAAAAAGTGTCATCTCTGTGACTGTAACCATGGCATGGTCTGGTTCTTCAGCTCTCCAGTTTGGGTGAGTCTGTGCTGTGATTTTCTCAGATTCCCGTTCTTGGCTGAGAGTGGATCAGAGATCTCACAGTTTCCTCATTCCGATGTTTGACATGTACATTAACTGAAGCACTTGATCTGTATCTGCATCATTTTTTGCATTGTGATGCTGTCACCTGATTGGATAACTAAATGAATGTGCAGGTGTTCCTAATAAAGTGGATGGTGAATGTATAATTGCAAAATTTCTGACCGTACTTGAAGGCGCTGTATTCTATTCTTGGTAAGTAAGAACTCTTACTCCTACCTCAACTCTCTGCTGAAGGCTTACGTTCCCACACGCAATCTGCGATCGATTAGCGACCGACGTTTAGTAGTTCCTACTCAGCGCGGCACAAGGTCCCTTTCCAGAACCTTCACACTAACTGTTCCTCAGTGGTGGAATGAACTTCCAACCTCAATCAGGACTGCAGATTCACTCACCATCTTCAAGAAACAGCTAAAGACCCACCTCTTCCGTCAACACCTAACCATCTCATTAAAAAAAAAATGCACTTACACCTCTACTCTGCACACGTTGCTTCTTCTAGTACTCAACTAATAGATCTTGTATAGTAGCACTACTTGTATTGTTCCCTGCTTGATATCACTTTGCTTGTATCTCTCATTTGTAAGTCGCTTTGGATAAAAGCGTCTGCTAAGTGAATAAATGTAAATGTAACTGAAAAGGCCACATATTACTTAAAACAAATTTTCCCCAAAACAAATTTTGTTTTAGCGCAGGTGGTGCAGCAAAGCTTGTTCTGTCTGTCATAGAGTTGGTAATAAAGTGAATAGTTTCAGAACTTGGAATAACTTGTAGTCTGAGGTAGCATGCAGATTGTTCTAGTTTTATAAGAACTGCATTGTGCAGGAAGTTATGCGTTTAATCCCTTTTATTTTTTTTAATCTCTGGGTATTTCTAATACTCAGTACTTATTCAGTACTGACGTTCTCGCAGTAACTGAGCTGACTCTCTGCAGCCTCTTTTTGTTCCCCCAAGTTAATCAAAAATTCAGAGGCATTATGGTAGCCTTAATTTATGTCATGTGTTTACATTGAAGATCTGTCATTTTAACCTTTAACATTTAACACATGCTCATGGCATATATCAATAAATTCAGTACCAATTCAGCATTTAGGGTCAGTATGTGATCATTGTATGCATAGTTGTAAAGCTGCAGGTGACGTTTTTAATAAGTTTAGTTACTTTGCACCCAAACAATTTAGCAAGAGGTCATGGCACAGAGAGATTTTTAAAAGTGCTGGCATCCATTTTACTGTTAACATTCATGTCCCTCTTTTTCAGCTCCTCGCCTTGCCACACTCGGCTCCTTTTCAGTAAGGTGAGACATGACATGACTTTTTTTTACCTCCATTCAGACTGCTTTGCTTGTTAATGATCTTGATTTGGCATCATGTTGATATACTTGATAAATGCTGTTTTTTATTTGTATATATAAATAAATTAGAATTAAACATCGATCTCTGTTGCAGACCCTTTTCTTCATTTGCCGCTCAGAATACAGTTTTTCTCAAGAACACGAAGGATGCAGAAGCTAGGAGGTATGGGAAGGTTGTGGAAATTGTGGATTTACAGGCAGCTCCAGAATTATTGGCACCCTTGGAAAAGATGGGGGGGGGGATATCTGCTGCTGATTAACTTCATCTCAAATGGGAAATACAGTGGTGTGAAAAAGTGTTTGACCCCTTCCTCATTTCCTGTTCCTTTGCATGTTTGTCACACTTAAGTGTTTCGGAACATCAAACCAATT
>JAFFST010047740.1:96721-110409 GCA_022414735.1 Noturus placidus
ATGGGTTAATGAGACACAGTGTAAAGCGCTTTGGATAAAAGCGCTATATAAGTGCGCCATTTACCATTTAGCTTCCACTGTTATACTGATGATACACAGTTGTATGTTTCAGAGGACAGACAGCAGCTTAATAAAATTGCGGATTGTGTAAAGGACATTAGAAAGATACTTATTAACTTCCTTTTACTTAATTCTGTTAAGACAGAAGTACTTGTACTAGGATCACGTGTAGCTAGAAGTAAGCGTTGTGATTACACAGTAACTCTGGATGGACTTTCTGTTTCATCATGTACAGCAGTAAAAGTACCTTGGTGTGATTATTGACCAAAGTCTCCTACGCTCATGTAGATAGTATTACTAGGATAGCCTTGTTTCATCTCAGAAATATTGCTAAGATAAGAAATATATTGTCACTACATGATGCAGAAATTTGTTCATGCTTTTGTCACCTCTAGATTAGATTACTATAATGCCTTAATGTCTGGATGTTCTAGTAGGAGCATAAACAAACTCCACTTAGTCCAGAATGCAGCTGCAAGAGTCCTAACTAGAACCAGAAGATATGGTTCAAATCACCCCGATCTTATCAACACTGCATTGGCTCCCAGTAAAATTTCGCATAGATTATAAAATATTACTAACCTATAAAGCACTAAACGGTCTCGTGCCACAGAACCTGAGTGAACTTTTGGTCTTCTATGATCCCCCACGCCTACTTGGAGCAAAAGGTGCAGGCTATTTGTTGGTACCTCGAAGAGTGAAGGGTACAGCGGAGGTGGGGGGGAGGATTTCTCTTACAAAGCCTCACAGCCATCTAATTAGTGTTAGGGACTCAAAGTCTCAGTGTTTAAGTCCAGGCTGAAAACATGTTTGCTTTCTCAAGCTTACCATGAATTGTCTTTCTTTTACGCAAAGTAAACAGTCTTATCCATCACGGGATAGTAAGCATATCTAACAATCTCGCCCTCTCCTTCTGTTGAGCCACACATCATTTTATGGAGATGCCAGTGATCCTGACCCTTTCTGCTCTCCGGACCTGCTTCATCCATCCTGATGCCCTACATCTGGATGGTGCTCTCATAATCAGACTTCATGTACAAACCATAATGAACTTTCTTTTACTTTTACACTATCCGTTGTTACCCAGATGAGGACGGGTTCCCCTCTGAGTCTGGTTCCTCTCAAGGTTTCTTCCTCATATCATCTCGGAGTTTTTCCTTGCCACCGGCTTGCTCAATAAATTTACACACTTAAAATATATATCTTGTGTTTATATGTTTCTGTAAAGCTGCTTTGAGAATGTCCATTGTTAAAAGCGCTATACAAATAAAATTTAATTGAAATACTGCTACTTATTGATTATGGATACTCAATGATATGATTCTGCATGACTGATTGCTTGACTGCAAGTCCTCAAACCAAGTTAGAGGTGGACAGAAGAAACACTACACGAGGGGTAGTGTACACCATGGTATTTCAGAGAAGGATAAAAATAGTGAAACAGTATTCTTACTGTGAAACAGTAAGAAGCGAACCTACAGCCCCTCAGGCAGGGTTTGAATGTGATTATAGGGTCCCTACTGAAATACTTCATGAAGATGTTATAGAAAACAAACTAGATTACCATTTAATAGTCAAAATATTTGAAGTATTTCTACATGTAAATGTTGAACTTTCTGTTTTAGCTTAATTGTGAAAAGTATGAGTATTCATTTTGTACGTAGAGAACCATTTAAAATGTGTGTGATTTTATTTCTTTGATTGTTGATAGGCCTTATATATATATATATATATATATATATATATATATATATATATATATATATATATATATATATAAAATAAATCGATACATTGGGTGCCTGCCATTTCTAGCGCAGAGTTCTGGGACACTTTAGGATCCCTGATAATTTTTTTTTATTCTTTGTTACAGTGCTGGAAATGACAACCTATCATTTTCAAAGTAATTATATTTACAGATATTTTAATAAAATGTTTATACACATTAGCCTGTTTGGCTGGTCACTTCAATTGAATGGGTTTAATCCAAACCTTAATCTCAAAAACAAGTCGCTTGTGTGTAGTATAATATAATATATGTAGATAGATAGATAGACAGATAGATAATGTCAGCTTGGTAAGAATGTGTTCTGTCTGTGTAAAGTAATAAGCAGAATAAAAACTTCTAAGGCTGCAGTAATATAGCCAAACTATTATTGTACACGTGAATAAAAAAAAAAATCTAATATTTGCACAGCTGGATGATGTTTGGAGACTTGTGAAATGATGATGGTTTGAAAGTTTTCAGAGCCACATATGGAAGCAACCTTTAACCTGTAGGTTCGTTCATTTTGATTCATTCAGGCGTTGTGTGTCTCACTGCACAAGTGTGCATGAGGGGAAATTAGGGACAATGTTGGATCAAACTTGCTTGACATGTTACAGGTCTCATTATGCACAAGCATGTTGTTATATATATATATATATATATATATATATATATATATATATATATATAAAACCAGGATTCGAGGACTGGTCTGTGAAGGCATTAAAAGCCACAGTGCATGTACCTTTAGACGCTGCGACGGTTGCGAGAGAGTGCATGTAGGGAGTCTCCCAGCGCTCCATGACAGGTTTCCCCAAAATCTCGAGGTGTGTGTCGGACTCATTGTAATCGGCGTTCGCGTCGTTCCAGCCTTGCTTGCAGTTCTCTCCTTTGGAGAAAATCGGCTGTGCGGTGGTCATTGCTACTATTTAACACTATTAGTTGTTGTTGTTTGTGGTGGGGGAGGAGCAGACGTGATGTGTCCAGGCACGATGGCTGAAAAAGAGAAAGCTGTCTTTGCTTCCAGTGCTATATATTGAAAGAAGTGCTGATTCCGCAGGAAGCTGTACAATAATCTGTACTTTTAACTGGGCCACTGTGATAAGGAACAAGAAGGAGGCGGTCGCATTGCTATGACAGCTGGAGCAACACGTCCACAATGTCAAGAGAACAGCTGTAACTCACGTGCAGCCGTGTTACATCGCACTATACGTGATCACTCCAGTTTAGTATCCTTCCGCCGAGGAGACACTCCGAGACTACGTCCAAACATAGTCTTACTACAGTACGAAACGTCAAAAATAGACATTTGGCACACAGGAATGACCTTTGGACCTGAGAGAAAAAGCTGTCCACACAAGTGCAGGCCACAGAATGCTGGTCTTTGAGTGCGTATGGAAATAAGGGCAGCGCTTATTGGAGAGTGCTTAAGACCATAAATGGAAACATGGGCGTGTCTTTGTGGACGGAACACGGAAGTCATTGGCAATTTTACCATCCATCCATCCATCCATCTTCAACCGCTTACTCCTTTTCAGGGTCACGGGGAACCTGGATCCCAGGAGGCATCGGGCACAAGGCGGGGTACACCCTGGACAGGGTGCCAGTCCATCGCAGGGCAATTTTACCTAGATGGCTAATTTGAAGTAACATGAACAGGAGCGTTTCATAGATTGTAATTGATATTCATAAACAGGGTTGTAACCTGGTTCAGAATTGAGGAAATGTGTCATATTATTAACACAACATATCAAAATGCTAAATGTCGAATACATACAATTTTATTAGATTTTTTTCTGTTGTGTTATCCTGTTCCACTGCTATCCCTGTGTAGTATACGCTGGAAAGAAAATAGATGGGTGGATGTTGGTATCTTTGAATATTCTTCCATGAACTGCTCTGACTTAAGTTTAATTTTATTGAGTTCAATATTTGTTTTTGTTTACTAGATAGCCTAAGTTAGCCTACCTGTGGATTTTACTTCTTGGGAAGTTTGCTTTCATTAATTTCACAGTGTAAAAGTACATAGGTAGTGTAATATTCCTTTATAAGAATATAAACTACTGTTTATTGGGTATATTGATTGAATCTTATCATTTTGTTTGCTTTGGAGAGCAGTGACTTTGTCCTTGTAACCCTGCCATGCACACCATTGTTGTTGTTCAGTGTTCTCCTGATCGTGGACTCATGATCATTAACATTAGCCAATGTGAGCGAGGCCTGTAGTTCCTTAGAAGTTAACCTGGATACTACAGGTTTTGTAGGAACATATGCTTCCATCCAGATTCCATCTCATCTTTACTTCTGAGATACTCCACCTCTCTAAGATACTCTATTTATACTTAATCATATTACTGACCTGTTGCCAATTAACCTAATTAGTTGCAAAATGTTCCTCCAAATGTTTCTTTTTAATAACACTTTTCCAGCCTTTTGTTTCCCCATCGCAACTTTGATTGATGATGTGGCTATCAAATTAATAATTTCTTAATTTTTTTCTTAAAATGGTACATTTCCTCAATTTAAACATTTTATGTTTTCTATGTTTCATTGTGAATAACATATGGTTTTATGGGATTTGCAAATCATGGGATTCTGTTTTTAATTTGCATTTTACACAGCGTCCCAACTTTTTTGGAATTGGGGTTGTATGTATGTATGTATGTATGTGCGTGCGTACGTGCCATAGAAGTAAAGGTGTGTCAGAAAACCTTTGTGACTGTGATCATAAAACTACCCAGAAATATTGCGAGAGCATGATCTGAATCCATATATGGGCTTAGTCACCTACCAGTCTGCAGACAGACCCTTCTTCTTTATGTAGCCTGAGATGGAGTAAAGCCATCTCTCTTTCAGACTAAGATCTTCAGCCTTGCAGCAGATCAATAGTTTTGAGCAGACAGTTTGTTCTATCCTGTTCTATCCAATCCATCAATTGCTCAGTCTGCCTTGACTCAGAGAGGAACCTAGAAAAGTAGTAAATAATTTGAATAAATAAAAAAACAGTGTACACTGGAGTGTGAAATACTGAAACCCAAGTGTTCAGCTCTAAAACCAATGCCATCTGTCAGCTGGTGTTGAGATTAATTAACCTCTTCTCTTACCATCAGAGATATAAAGCAGAAACTGTTCCTAACCAAACACAGGAACTACTATGCTAAGAAACACTAACTGTGATTTACAGTGGCAGAAGCCACTTAAAAAAAAAAAAAAAACTAAAAAAACACCAATCAGCCATAACATTAAAACCACTGACAGGTGCCGTGAATAACATTGATTATCTCGTTACAATGGCATCTGTCAAGGTGTGGGAAATATTAGGCAACAAGTGAGCAGTCAGTTCTTGAAGGTGATGTGTTGGATGAAGAAAAAATGGGCAAGCGTAAGGATCTGAACAACTTTGATAAGGGCCAAACTGTGATGGCTAGACAACTGGGTCAGGCCATCTCCAAAACAGCAGGTCTTGTGGGGTGTTCCTAGTATACAGTGGTTAGTACCTACCAAAAGTGGTCTAAGGAAGGACAATGGGTGAATTGTGGACAGTGTCATGGCACCCAAGGCTCATGGATACATGTGGGAAGTGAAGGCTAGGCATCTGGTTTAATCCCACAAAAGAGCTATTGTAGCAAAAATTTTAAATGTTAATGCTGACTATGATAGAAAGGTGTCAGAAAATACAGTGCATCACAACTTGCAGTGTATGGAGTTGCGTAGCTACAGACTGAACACAGTGCCCATGCTGAGCCCTGTCTACCACCGAAAGCACCTACAATGAGCATGTGAGCATCAGAACTGGACCATGGAGCAATGGAAGAAGGTGGCCTTGTCTGATAATAATAATAATAATAATAATAATTAATATAGCGCTTTTTTACAATGGTACATTGTCTCAAAGCAGCTTTACAGAAATATCATTTTTTACATTTACAAGCGACTTACTAATGAGATCACATTTACACACCAATGGTAGCAGAGCTTCCAGCTTGCCATTGGGGGCAACTTAGGGTTCAGTGTCTTGCCCAAGGACACTTCGGCATGGGATCACCCGGGCCTGGATTCGAACCGCCAACCCCACGGTTAGTGGATTAATGGACAACCCCGCTCTACCGACTGAGCCACAGCTGCTCACGATTCACGTTTTCTTTTACATCACGTGGATGGCCAGGTGCATGTGTGTCTTTTACTTGGGGAAGAGATGGCACCAGCATGCATTATGGGAAGAAGGCATGATGATTGAGGCAGTGTGATGCTCTGGGCAGTGTTCTTGCATTTATGTGGATGTTATTTTCACACGTACCACCTACCTAAACATTGTTGTTGCAGCCCAAGTACACCTACACAATATTGAATGAAACATCCAGATGGACATGCTGACACTAAGCCTATGGGTTTGTTTGTCTCTTCGTACCTCCAGAGCTGATGCTGTTGTCTCACTGTTTCCATCCAAATCTACACCTCTTATAAACAGTTAAGAGACATGATGTTTTCCTCAGCTTGTGCTGAATGCTATTTTCAAAGACCTTTACCACACTTTATGGAACCATGCATGCTTCCACATTGCTGTTCTAAATAAAGTGAAGGAGTATCTTGCTGCCAGGCCCCATTGCTAGCTAACTTTTAATTGCATTGTATCTGCTACAAATCTTCTGAAGACTTCTGAATAGTGGTTTATTATATGATATATTACTTTTTTGCTGACATACAAATGTTTTTTCTGTGTTTATTTTTTGTTGGACAAGTAATGTTTGGAAATTGAAAAATGTTTTTTAAATGAACCCAATAATGCAGATGTTCTCAGAGACAAAATTTGTATAAAAAAATAGGGTTAAAAATAAATTGTCTGTACATGTGAATGTGTTAGTACCCCATCCAGGGTGTTCTCCGCCTTGTGCCCCAAGTCCACTGGAATTGGCTCCAGGCTCCTCGCACCCCTGTGTAGGATAAGCAGTATAGAAATTGGATGGATGGTTGGTTGTTTGCAGTCTAATGCTCTTTTCCTGTGAAAATAAGTAGGTCTTAAATACAACATTTGTTGTAAGATTACTTCTTCAACTACCACAGGGAGTACCATCAGAGTCCTTCTAATAAAGTCTGTCTACACTGCAGCCATCTTGGCAACACTCCTGGAAAGTTATTTACAGTCATGCATGGCCAGACCTCTATCTACTTGAATAAGTGGAAGCCCATATACCATAAACAGACCAACAAGATGTATTTTCAAAAATGAATTTGAAATTTCTGTTGAAGTCTGATAAATAATGTGTGATCTGTAACTTAATTAACACGAAAAAGAAAACCCCATATTTTTTCAAGTTTCCTCAGACTATTGAGCATACATGTGTCTTCATAACTAATTGTTGAAATTGCCCTATAGCTTCTCATGCATCAGTGTAAGAGTCTGATTGGCCAGGCTTTTCCTGCTAAGGTCTTTACCAAGAAGGTGATTGGCTCTTTGTACTAGAAGGGTGAGACTCATGTCATACAGCAGCCATATTGAATGTTATGTGCTAGCCCATTCATATTTTAAATAGTGGCTTGGCTCTACTCATACCACTATGCCCTCGAGGGAAATGCTGGAGTGGTAATTGGGAGGTTTAGGAGTGTTCCTGGTGGGCCTGCCATGTATCTTAATCAAAACTACACTCCAAATGTTTGTGGACACTTGACTATTACACTCATGTGCTTTTTGAACATCCCATTCCAGATTTAGTCTGACTTTGCTGTTATAATAACCTCCACTCTTTTCAGAAGGTTTGGGAGGCTGTGGGGATTTTTGCTCATTCAGTCACAAGAGCATTAGTGAAGTCAGGCTCTGATGTTGGGCAAGGAGGTCTGGGGTGCATTCAGAGTTCCAGTTCATCCTAAAAGTATTCAGTGGGGTTGAGGTCAGGGCTCATTGCAGGCCACACAAGTTCTTCCACTCTAACCTTGGCAAACCATGTTTTCATGGACCTCACCTTTGTGGTATTGCCATGCTTGAACGGGTTTGGGCCTCTTATTTGCAGTGAAGGGAAATTGCAATCCTAAAGCATACCAATACATTCTGTACAATTGTATGCTTCCAATTTTGTGACAACAATTTGGGGTAGAACCACATATGGGTGTGATGGTCAGATGTCCACAAACATTTGGCCATAGTGTGTATATTTGAAGTAATTTTGGAAAAGTAATGTTGAAAGTGTAGTGTAGACAGGTTGGAGAGATTCACAACATTGACCAACAATTTTACACTTAAAAGTAACGATGCTCCCTGCTGCACCCATAGCCTACAGGCCCACAGGTTAACAAACAGCAGAACAAGCTGTAACTAACAAGAGCTAATTCAAGAATTTTAGTTGAACAGACTGAGGTTTTTTTTTCCCCCAGTGTTATAGATTATGGTCTCACCAACGATCCTTTCAGAGTTCAGATAAACTACATTATCATTTTCCAGTGGTTGAAAACTGATATTGGTAATCTAAAAGTCAAAGTACATAGTGTCAGATAACTGACTTCTACTAATCTCATGTAGTAAAATCATGTAGTAATTTTCAGGCAGTGTAAAATAAGATTCAGTTCTTTTTCTTAGTTTTCTTACAGTCAAACAAACAACAACAAAAATTTGACCATTAGTGAGTACAGTAAAACTTAAATGCACTTAAGCTTTGATTCTGTAATGTTTTACTGAGATTTCCATCCTGAATTTGCCCTTTACTCTTTTCTATTGCTCTTTCCCCTTAGTTTATTTATTTCACTTTATCTTACATCTGTTGTGTATATTAACTCTGACATTACTCTCAAATTTTCATTATAATCTGTGTTTGAATGTGTATAATTTCTTGTACTTTCAGGGCAACAAATCCTCTAAAAATACTTTACAAATGTTTTAAATATTTATTTCACGTACAGTGCATCCGGAAAATATTCACAGCGCTTCACTTTTCCCACATTTTGTTATGTTACAGCCTTATTCCAAAATGGATTAAATTCATTATTTTCCTCAAAATTCTACAAACAATACCCCATAATGACAATGTGAAAGAAGTTTGTTTGAAATCTTGCAAATTTATTAAAAATAAAAAACAAAAAAGCACATGTACATAAGTATTCACACCCTTTGCCATGACACTCAAAATAGAGCTCAGGTGCATCCTGTTTCCACTGATCATCCTTGAGATGTGTCTACAACTCGATTGGAGTCCACCTGTGGTAAATTCAGTTGATTGGGCATGATTTGGAAAGGCACACACTTGTCTATATAAGGTCCCACATTTAATAATGCATGTCAGAATATATGAAAGTTCGACTTTTTAAATTAAATTACACGGAAAGAATGAACTTTTCCCATGATACTCGAATTTTTTGAGATGCACCTGTAGAGAAAGTGAGCAAATGAATATAAACCAGAGATGCACCGATACTAAATCTCTCAGCCGATACGATATCCGATTATTCAGAGTGATCTCAGCAGATACTGATACCGATAGTGGTGCCTTTTATACCTTCTTTTAACTTAATAATTAATTCCACAATTCTGAAAGAAATGCAAATAATAACTTTATTCTCTCCATTTCAACAAATTGTTTCACAAGTAACTACTCTCATAAACAGAAAACACATTTAACAATTAACATGAACTAAATTCTGAAGTTAACTTATTGAATGTTATTAATTCGTATTAACATCGACTGATTTCTAAAAAAAAAAAAAAACTCTTGTTACTCACATTCACTCACCACAAACAAGCATTTCATCATCGAACTGGCAATATATAGGCCTAATATAAACCATATATATATATATATATATATATATATATATATATATATATATATATATATATATATATATAGTTAACATTAACAACATAAAAATATACTACTCTACAAAAAAATGTTTGTGCAATATATACTACTTTTTTGTTACTCATCTTTACCGTAATCTTTCAACGGTGTACTGGCCTCAGCGCGCGCAGCACGGGAGCAGTACGCGAGATGCGCGAGTAGCGCCTGGTTGGGGTTCACTGCTGCTCACTTCCGGTGTAAAATTATAGCAGCTCAGAGATTACAGAGTTTACAAACTGCAGTTTTGTCGTCATTCCACATAAGAAAGATCATCGTTAAACACACACGTGAATGAACAGCCCTCTAAAGAATACAGCCACGCTGAGGTATAACTGTAATAATGAAGTCCACGACATGACCAGTGCGGTTTAACAGAACTGAATACGGGTCAGGTTGCCGTTACTAACGGTTCTGATGACTACAGTTCCCAGCAGCCTTTGCGTCAGCAGCGCTCCCCCTGCAGGGCGACCCCGTGGCTTCGCGTCAGCGTTGCGCAGGTTGGGTTTGAACCGAAAGCGGAGTGACCTTCCCGGGGAAGGAGCAGAGAGAGGAGGCAGCTGTAGGAGACGGAAGCAGCAGACTAATGTCCGCACTCCAGTCCTCAACTCTCGCTACAGATATGAACAACCTACCTGGAGATGAAATTGGGTAAGACGCCGTTTGCTTTTGTTTGTTTAAATCACATTAAAACACCACTCCCTCTCATCTCCTCGCTGGCAAGCGACCTGCGCAGTGTAGATTCAGCGATGATACCGCTCGAGCTAGCTTACAGTTACCGTCAACTGTCAGTTCCAAGCTAGCTCAGTTCACCTGTCCGTAAAGCTGATTGACGCGGAGTCCATATACAAGAGTTTCGACTCGAACTTGTTAAAAGTAGGAGTTTGTTCCTATTTAAGCCGACTTTAATGCTTTTAACCAAGAGCACCTCATTCATAAACTCGGCGTCTTACAAACTCTTTACTTACTAAGCTAATGACGTTAGCGGGTGCTAGCAGGTTAATTAGCGCGGCGGGTTAAATGAGAGAAATATCGACTCGGATAAAGATTGGGTCAGACGAGTAAACTCCGAGTCGTCTAGCACAGTATTCTCAGTTAATCCGTGAACTGTATTACACAAAGGAAGTTGATTTTGTTTGAGCGAAACCTGTAATAATGGTGAGTTGAACGTGTAAGGCGGTGAGTCCGGTTTTGTTGATGGGCCGCAAGTCAAAGTGTGAATGCCGAGCTGTTCCTCGGAAGGAGTTGCTGCTGAGAGAGACCGAGACAAGCTGCAGCTCTGTGATAAACCCAGAGCAAGTGGCAGCACAGGTCTCTCGAAGTGATAGCTTCCTAGCTGAATGGAAACGACCTTCTTGCACTTGATGTTGTTTTGTTCTTGCATAACTCACTGAGTTCACTGTCGCATCCACTCGTCTTGTAGGAAGCTGTTTGTGGGTGGATTAGACTGGAGTACAACTCAAGGTAAGACTGAGGGGATTTCTATACATTTCTGAAACACATTGAAGCCTTCTGAATTATTCTTACAGTATGATATTACATCCACACTAATTGAACCGCTTCTACTAATAGTGGTCCCCCCCCCCCCCAATCATAAACACTTTCACTTTACAAGCTTCTTTGCACAATTCAGATTTATTTATTTATTTTGCTCAGATTGGATCCACTTATATAAGACCGTTTGCGTTCATAAACTGAAGTGACCCGTGTCTGTCTTTTAATGAGAACTCGACTGTCCGTTGAAACGCCCTGCATGCACACATCGACATTTTGGCCAGATTTTACTCTGATTCTGTTGTTTCCTTCCAGGTTTTAGAAAGAAAACCTTTTTTTTTTTTTTTTTTGCTTGAATCGAATCTGCAAATATGAAACTAGTTTTTGAAACTAATTTTCCTATCTTGTCTGATTTTGCTGTCCTCCATGGTTGTGTCACTGAGATTGGACGGCAACTGTGTGCACATCGGGGGAAAAACCGCGTCGACTTTGTATCCGAGTGTCGCATTGTCTACATATTTCGTACGAGTGTGATGGAGGTCCACGTGTTTGTGTCTACGCAGTGCTGAAAGAAAGAATGAAGAGAGAATTTCCCCTCGTGGATCAATAAAGTATCTATCTATCTATCTATCTATCTGTGTCACATTAGGACAGAACATGGGATTTGTTTCCTCTACCTGGTAATGTGAGCGTAGCACATAAGAACACAATAATGAAATTACGATAGGGTACACGTTTCTAACCATGGGCTTGGAGTTTGTCGTGTCCGGCACGTTTTATTGTTTTCTCTGCTCCCATCAGTTGAATCATTTGTATTGGAGCAGGGAAACATACTCAACTTTCAGGACAGAAGGTACTCCAGAACCAGGGTTAGAGACCTGTGTTATATAATATAAAAAATGTGTGTGTGTGCTAAGCCATTTAATTCTCCCTGTTCTCGTTAAAACATGGGTAGTGTGTAGAATAGTGTTCAGTCGCGGTACAGACGAAAAGCTGTGGGATGAGGGGGTCGAGGGAACGTGAATTGTTTGAGGTGTGGGTATTATTAAAAAGCTACGGAGACCAACATTATCAGCGTGTGAATGATCGCATGGCAAATGAAGCATTTCTTAAATATTTAAGGACTTGTATTGCCCTAACAGTTTATTAAGTGGGTCCTCGTATACGTCAGTGCTATAAGACTCCCATGATTGAGCGAGTAAGTGCACACCTGAGTAAACCTGTAGGTACATGGTGTCTGTGCACCATTCAAAAGCTGTCTCATCTGACTCCTGCACCAGCTCTTCTGCTCAGATTTACTGACCAAAGCTGCATACATTTCGGCCAAATTAAAATACACACGCACACAGAGTAAATATGGATTCACCTCTATAATGAAGTATGCAGGTATGAGTATGACATGTAGGAAATATATTACTCACTTTGAGGACCCTAAAAGGGCCAAATATTCCCCCCCAATATTTCTAGATCATTTAGTAGTATTAAGTTTAAGACCTGAATAGGTCCTACATGCTCTGACGGATGTCAAGGTTTGTTTATAGTTCGTGCGTCCTGTTGCTAGAAGTAACACCTCCTTCTCAATTTAAGATGTCCACGCCTCGCCCATTGTAGCCTCACACTAGCTGACACACATGAAGTGAACGCCTCATTGTTTTATATTGTTGCCCAGCAAACCACAGTGTGAGAAACTTTAGTGCTTGTTCTGCAATAACTAAGAAGCGATGCGAGCAGTGATCCCTGAAAGTGTTTAAATAAATAAATAAACAAATAAATAAATAAACATAAAACTTATGATCAGATTGTTATAAACCTAATTCAGCTATTGAAATGTTAAGCATTCATTTTATATCACATATTTAATATACATCTATCCACTGTTGCAGTTTGTTATACTGGATATATTTCATTTGTCACACTTTATAGTATTGTTTGAGTGCAATATTCATTATTTAATTATTTTAATACTGACATGCAGTGTATGATGCTGCTGTACGTCTAACTGCAGTTTGTTTTCTTCATTCAACAAGTGCAATGACATACTTTCTGTTTTGTAATATACTTTCTAATTTGTATTTTCTGTTTATTTTGAGATAGATATATATATATATATATATACAGTGTCTTGCGAAAGTATTCGGCCCCCTTGAACTGTTCGACCTTTTGCCACATTTCAGGCCTCAAACATAAAGATATAAAACTGTAATTTTTTTACAAAATTATTCAGCCCCCTTAAGTAAATACTTTGTAGCGCCACCTTTTGCTGCGATTACAGCTGTAAGTCGCTTGGGGTATGTCTCTATCAGATTTGCACATCGAGAGACTGAAATTTTTGCCCATTCCTCCTTGCAAAACAGCTCGAGCTCAGTGAGGTTGGATGGAGAGCGTTTGTGAACAGCAGTTTTCAGTTCTTTCCACAGATTTTCGATAGATTCAGGTCTGGACTTTGACCTGGCCATTCTAACACCTGGATATGTTTATTTGTGAACCATTCCATTGTAGATTTTGCTTTATGTTTTGGATCATTGTCTTGTTGGAAGACAAATCTC